>JASDQU011314242.1:0-16653 GCA_032191745.1 Picea mariana
TTGTATTCTAAGTATGGGGATGCCTACCTCAGTGATGATATATTATTGTACTATATTTCCTTGTTTGTTAGTAGGTTTCCAACCGACTGTTCCTTGTTTCCTACACACATTTGACAAAGTATTTCAGCTATCACTCTGTTCTAACTTCATACTTTGGGGGGCTCTCCATTACACATTATTTTTGTCATCCCTATGACCGTTAATTATGTAAACCTATCTGTTTCCTTCAGAGGGGTCAGTGGCTTGAATTCTTGAAGAAAGAATGGAGAAGAACTTTTCCTGAGAGAAGAAGTTGTGTTTTCCTCTATAAAAACCCTTTTAAAGAGGATTTCCGCAGGCTGAACTATAGCTAGGGTGAGGAAATGCCTGGTTTCCGTAGGCTGCACTATAGCTAGGGTGAGGAAATGCCTAGTTTCTGCAGGCTGCACTATAGCTGGGGTGAGGAAATTCCCTATTTTCGCAGGCTACACTATAGCTAGGTTGTGGAGTTTCCGCAGGTTGCTCTATATCTAGGGTGCGACGACCTTCGTACGTGGGAAAAACAAGCATCTTTTCGATGCTTCTAGAAGGAGAAGCTTCTATGGTGAGGTGGCCTCCGAACGTTTTGGATCTTACTCGCTTTCATGATTTAGTGGGATCATCCTAACCTCCTCACCATATCCTCTTCAGCTTATAAAAGGAGAGGAGCTCTCATGGAGAAAGTTAGCTTGATTGGGTTGGAAAGTTCTTGAGCCTTTGAGATTAGAAATTTGGCTTGAGATTGTTAGCTTGGCATGTTGGCTTTGAGCTTTGCTTTGTCAAGATAGATTGTGAATAGCTATTAGATCCATGGTCTCATAATCCTTGGAGCAAGAAGTGTGTGGGAAGCAAGGAATTATTGGAAGGAACCTTATGACATCAAGGCATTTGGTTGTAATCTCTCTTCCTATTATTTAATATAATACAGTGGCATGCTTCTTTCCCATATAATTATTCTTATTATATTGCATAAATCCTTGATCATATGCATAGGTTGTCATTGAATATACTCTCTTTTCTTTCACTTTGGTTGGTTTGTGTCTCACTGCAGGATCAATATCACAAGAGCACTGGAGTGAAGCAGGAACAACAAAGACATAAGGAAGCGACACTTAAAGGTATGTCTCTCGTCTTTTGTTTGGTAGTAAATTCGATGATTAGAGCCTAGGGAAAGCACCATGTTCTGTCTTGTTTTGTTCTAGATCTTGGTGGATCTAGGGGGATTGATTTGTGTCCGCACTTAACAATTAGCCTGTTAACAAGGTTGTTCATCTATAGGTTAGATAGAAAACCCTTTAAAACAATCGCAGGTCTCCCATCACTTCTTGTGTTGTATGTGAGTGATGAGTTAGGAACAAAGTTCGTCATATTGCATGAATTGAGGTCAACCACTGTCTTGCTAAACACAATCTTTAAAAGCACAGAAGTACTATAGCAAGAAACAAAAAACAAAAATGCATTTCGCAATCGACCTACCTTAAACAAAACATCGTGAAAATACACACATTTTTTTAATGGAAATATTGTTTTAGGGCTTGGCCATTCACCAGGAGGGCGTCAGGTTCCCCCCTTAGATTCTGCAACTGATACGTTCCTACCCCAATTTTCTCAGCTACCTAAAAATGTCTGAGCCATAGATTCTGAAACTTAGAATGTTTTCCCTTTGGCTCATTTGCTCTATCCCTTTTTAGGACTAAGTCTCCTACTTCAAAACTCTTCTCTTTGGCCTTATGTTTATGAAACCACCTTTTAACTACCTGCTAATGAGCTATGAATTTTGGTTTTGATTTCTCCCTTTCTTCTTCCAACATGAGGAGGGTATCGATTCTTTGTTGTATAACTGATGAGGGTTGTCCTCTAGAATCCTGAGCAAGATGAAGAGATGGAAGATATAGCCCGTTCAGGAGAATGGCTTCCTGTCTGTATACCAAAAAGTATGGGGAATTTCCTATGGCTTCCTGTCCGTATACCAAAAAGTATGGGGAATTTCCTATGGCTTCCTTGGGTGTTACTCTGTCAGCCCATAAGGCGTTATGGAGTGAATTGTGCCAATTCCTCTGGTTTTCTGCAATTGTTTTATTTAATATCCTCACTAGGTTCTTATTGGTTGATTCTTCCACTCCGTTCCCCTGTGGATAATAGTTTGTAGAGTATCTGATTATGATTCCTTTGTCTAGAGAAAAATCTGTTAATAAGGTGGAAGAAAAGTAAGCTGCATTATCAACGACAAGGACATAAGGCATACCAAACCTTGTGATCAGTGGTTGCTCTATGAATTGGATCACCACCTTTTCATTTACATGAGTCAGAGGGATGGCCTCTGCCCATTTCGTGAAATAGTCTGTGGCAGTTAGTATGTATCTATGATGTTTGGAAGAACTCGGTGTAATTTTTCTTATGATATCTAACCCCCATTGCTCGACTAGCCTGGAAACAACCACAGGTTGGAGCGGGACAACTGCTCTCTTTTCCCTCCCTACGCTTATTTGACAAGTTTTATAGGTCCTAGCGTATGTGTGAGCGTCCTTGAACAGAGTAGGCCAATAATAGCCAACTCTCACTATTTTATGAGTAGTGGTGTTTCTTGCGAAATGTCTACTGTAGGACCATCATGGAGTTCCTTCAGAACTTTGTCTGCATCTTCACGTTCGAGACATCTTAAAAGTACCCCATCATAATTAACATGGAAGAGCACCGAATTTATGAGGCAATATTGTGATGATTTTAACCTGAGGGCTCTCCTTTCCTTAGGATTTAGGTTTTCTGGGCAAGTTCCATGATGCAGGAGATAATTCAGTTTCTCATACCAAGACTCCTGCCCTAGGGAGACATATGAAGCTTCACCACACCACAATGCTAATTCATTCTCCCATCCAGAGTATTCATTCACTTGGTCCCGGGCTTCAGCTGCCAGTTTGCATAACCCTTGCCCCTTAACCAGTTTAGCAGGTTTTATATCTAGATAAAATTCTTGGACTACTGCCATCCAGTTTCCTCTTCTTTCCCCCATATCCTATTGGGTGAATAGGGATCAAACCACAGGGTGAGGCACGATGACTTTGTTATGGTTCTTCAGGATGTAAGATCTGAAGTGTTTCATTGCTTTGTATACTACATAAGCCCTCTTTTCTATAGAAGGGTAATTTAGTTTGACCTCTTGGATATTAGTTCTCATGAATGATACTGGGGCCTCGTTGTTGTCATCATCCTTCTGAGTCAATACCGTAGATAACGATTGGTCAGAAGCAAAAGTGTAGAGAAAGAAATATTTGCTAAAATCAGGGCTTCGCAACACTGGGGCTTGGGAAATCACAGTCTTAATATTGTTGAAAGCCCTTTTTTGTTCATCATCCCATTTAAATTCAACATCTTTGCAGATCATTTTTTGTAAGGGTTTGATAGTTTCAGCGAAATCGGGGGTGAATTTTCTTACAAAATTGATTTTCCTGAAGAAAGATTGCATTGCCTTTTTGTTATGAGGTAATGGAAGCTGAGCTATAGCCCTAATCCATTATGGATCTATGCGAATTCCTTCTTGAGATATAACATGACCTAGTAATTTACCTTCTTCGACACCAAAAATAGTTTTCTTAGGGTTTAAGGATATGTTGTATTTCCTACATCTTTCAAAAATCTGGGTTAAGTGTTGGATGTGATCTTCTCTGTTCTTTGAATACACAGTCAAGTCATCCAAATAGACTACTACACACTTGTTGATTAGTCCTCTAAATGCGACGTTAGTGGCCCTCTGGAAGGTTTCCCCTGCATTGATCAACCCAAAGGGCATGCACTTATAAGCAAAGGTTCCCCACTTGGTTTAGAAGGTAGTATTCAAACGGTCTTCCTCTGAAACTAGAACTTGGTTGTAGCATGAAAAACCATCCAATAGGGAGAAAATCTCAAAGCCAGACACAGTCTGCAAGAGTTGCTCCATTGGTGGAACTGGGTAATTGTCCTTTTCTTAAGCTTTATTGAGGTTTATGAAATATACACATAGGCAGATCTCCCCAGACTTTTTCCTCACAGGAACCAAATTTGCTACCCATTTGAAGTGTCTAACCTGGAAGATAATATTGACATCTAGTAGTTTCTTTAACTCCTGACACATGAGAGGCTTCAAGGATGGGTGGTACTTCCATAGCTTTTGTTGGAAGGGTTTCACTTTAGGTTTTAACGGGATTGTGTGTTGAATGATACAAGTGTCATAATTTTTTAGATCTTGGTAGGACTATGCAAAGACATCTTGATATTGTCTAAAAAGTTTGAGATAGGCCTTCCTTTCCTCTTCAGATACTGTCTTGCCGATATTTATATTCTTGGGGTTTTTCGAGGTTCCTAGATTTATAGTTTTGTGCATGGGGTAGGAAATCCCCGTCTTTGTTTTAGTTGACCCTTTGAATCTTTCTCTTCAGTAAAAAAGGTTTTCTAAATTAGCTACTCCTTTCAGTATCATGTGGGACCTTGATTTTTTGGTCGATTGATCTGTATGGGGATCGATCTCTGCTAATTTCTCCTAAAATACTTCATCATCAATGGCCAAGTATTTATAATTGTCTTGATTGGTCAAAAATTTTATGATCTGTTCGTCTCCTTCAAAGACCTTCCAATTAGAAATATTGTTGGGTACCGATGATTTGTAGAGTAGCTCCATAGTGAATCAGGAGGCTTCATAGTCTTCTGGAGGGGATAACATTGAGTCAACAGTGGCCAGAGAATTAGCGAGCGTGTTCTTTGTTCTGGGGATCGCCGTAATGTTGAAGGGTTCAAAACGTTCTATTAGTCTGTGTACTTCTTGTTGTTAATTTATCAGGTGGGGAGAGTTTCAATGTATGGTGTTCCTTACTTGTCTATCGATGATTTCAGTATCTCTGAAAACCTTCAATTCTTTAACGTTTAAGTCCATGGCTTTCTTTATACCTTGTACTAGATCTTCATACTCGACGATGTTGTTTGTGCATTCAAATTCTAGTCTACATGACAAGAAATTTTGTTTACCTTTTGGATCAATGAAGATGCACCATGCCCCTGACCCTTCTTGCTATTTGGATCCATCAAAGTATAGGTCCAAACTTGTGGGAAAAACCTATCAGTTTCCTCTTTTTTGTCACTTTCCTTCTTTCCTCCTATTTGTTCCGTGGTTTCTAGGGCCTATTCCTGACAGAAGAGGGTTTCCTTCGCCGTCGTGGGAATTTTTTCTTGAAAACTTATTTCAGAGTTTTGAGTAAGAGGGACATCAGATGAGAGGGGGGAGAAATTCCTGAAATTGGAATCACAGGATTAATTGCCTAGCACGAAGAAATCTACCGATGAGGGTTCGTTAGGGGTTTCTAGATCGGTGATAATGTGTTTTAGATATCTTTCCCTATCGATTCTGATCATATTCGTGTGTCCCTTTAATGACAGCGAAAGGTGAGCCCAGTTTGTACTAAATTATCTATTTAACTTCTCAGACCAATATCGACTCAGTAGCAATCCATAAGCTTTTGGGATATCTACAAAAATGATGTAAATTACTTGAACAAATTTTGGGTGAGTCGCCATTCTAATCATTACATCTTTGAGTTCTACCATAACTTTTACTTGGGTTCTGTCTAGTTGTATCACATGTTTATCACTTTTGAGAGGGATTGCGTTTAATTTCTTGCATATAGACAAAGGCATAACATTAGAGGATGCTCCCGAGTCAACCAAATAGTTATGGAGGTTTCTGTTAAAGACTTCAAATGTCAAAAGGAACGGTGGGACAAACGATTTTCCCTTCTTGTCTTCAGAGCACGCGTTCACAATTGGTTTATTTATTAGATCCGTGGGAGTTGGATTTTTTCCTTAGTCAGTGCCTGTTGTAGGATTTTCTATTGATTTCAATGCTTGTAACATAAAGTCCTTTTGCTGAGGGATTCTACACATGTCCATGACCAATATATTTGCCTTCAACTTTTTCAAATATTCTACTATGTTGTAGTCTAGCTTGGATGATTCTCGTGTATGGATGTTTATAGGGTTTCTTCGGGGGACCAAACGTGCTTTCGGGTGATCGAGAGCTAGTTTTCCTCCCTAAGTTTGGGTCGTAGTAAGCTCATTTGAGACAGGTTGACCCCTTCTTCGTGTTTACACAGCCAAGATTTCTGCGGGTGGTTCTTGAACCTCAAATAGGTCATTGGTAGGTCAGGGTCCCATATCAACATGGTTGTTTCTTCTAGTGGATCAACTTATTCCTGATCAACAATATTCATAACTGAGCCACTTGATTGTTCGGTTAGGGAAACCTCATCTAGAAACTGGTTGGCCATCAAATTCATGGCATGCACCCATTATGGACAGTCTCTTTCAGAGTGTTTTTCTTGGTGATAGGTACAGAAAGAGTTAGATGCAACATTTCCCAGATCGATATTTAAGTTGGTTGGGGGGGTTCAATTTCTTTGAACGATGGATTTCTTTTAAAAAAGGGTTTATAGGGCCTCTAACCTTGGTTTCTTTCCACTACACTTCTTTTCATGTCTATGATTTCATTTGACAACTTCTTAACCATGCGTTGTAGGTCTTCTATGTCCCTACTTCATTTTTCGGGACCTTGTTCTGTTTGTTTCCCTAGGGGTCTAGTCAACAGGAGTCTTCACCTGGGAGGAGGTTGAACTTCCTTCTTAACCAATGAGAACTGGCCTTGTTTACATCCCTTCATTTGAAATTCTATTGTTTTGACTTCTTCAAAATTCTCAGCTAAGGTTGTTTTGGCTTCTTCAAAATTCTCAGCTAAGGTTGTTTTGGCAACCCTCTTCACAAACATGGAAATAGAAGCTGGGAGAGAATTAACATATACTTCGATTTGCAACTCTTGAGTGGGTTTAGCTTCAGGTTTAAATTTGTTTAGGATAGTGGTGAACCTTTGATTAAAGTCTTTAACCTTCTCCTTTGAACTCATGGCGGTGACGAACAACTCGGCCATCAAAGCTCCTGTAGTGGTTTCTTCTACAAATTTATCCAGAAAATCCTTTTGAAACTTCGTCCAAATAGTTATGGATCCTACAGGTAAGTTAAAATACCACGTGGAAGCCGAATTCTCAAAATTATAGGGGAAAATCCTCCATACTATGTCTTCATGTTGGACATTCATTAGTCTGATAGCTAGTATGAATTTTTTGATATGGTCTTCAAGCAATCCCAAGGTTTCAGGGTCAAATTTAGGGAGTAAATTTTTTGGATGTCAGGGAAGGTTATGTACTCGTCCAGGGATGGCTAGAGCATCTCTGGCCAACCAAGGTTGATTATTCTGATGTGGGTTTCCCCTTTATTCATTATGATCATTGTTATCTTCCATGTCGTCTGATCCCAAAACTGAGTGTTCTGAGTTAAACCCTTCCTCGTCAAAAAAGTCATCAGGCTCGGAGAAGTTGTCCACTGGTGTTTCGGCGATTAGATTGAGTGGATGTTCGATTTTAGTGAGGGAAAAATCTATTAGGTCTTCTACTGTGTGCACAAAAACCTGGTCGGGGGTATCGACCACTGGTCTTCTTACTTGTTTTCTATGAGGAAGTAACGAAGCTAAGGGCAGCGCTCCGATCTGTCGAGTGTAAGCTCTTATGATTATTCTGAATTGGTTCAACTCCTCGTGAGGTAGATCGTAAGGAATATCAGGGAATATATGTTCTTCCTCTTGCTGGGGTGAGTTACTAATTTCAGGAGTACTCAGTGTGTGTGGGTTGTCTTGGGAATGACTAGCCATGCATGTGGGTTGTCTTGGGAATGACTAGCCATGCATGTGGGTTGTTTTCGAATCTATAGGTTGTGTGAAAAATTCTGTAAAAAGTATTGTCAATCATTCATTCTTTAGGCCCTCCTTCTAGCACCAATTCTGTTGAGGGTTCCTAAATCCCTTTAACTCAACAATAGGAACCAAACCTGCCACCGATGCCCAATTAGACTTTGCAACATTTAATGGTGGAATGGTTCTCCAGATCCTGCGATCTGGCCAATTAATCGATGGGATTTACATAGTGATTGACGTGACGTCTTCTTGTGAAAACTCCTCCTTCAATTCGAACGTTCTCTTTTTGTATTTTTCTCTTATAGGTGGGACCGATACAAGATGAATGCTAGTATAAACCAGCTTGGTAACAAAGGGGACATGACTTAACTACTGAAGAAGGCCGAGCTCGGGATAACCCTCATACTCAAGCATGAAAACAATGATTATTACACCTACGATAAGTCTAGTATTAATACATTAACCTCCTGGTGCTTCAATTATTGACTGAGATACAATTATTAGAAGAAAACATACATGCAATAAACGATGGCAAGAAAAATAGTTTCCTTAACTCTAATAATCAATCACATATTAACACAATGATTTGCTCTTCATCATTAGAGACAAGAACTATAAAAATATTGAATTAGATAACTTATCAATAGATTTAGAGGCTCTTGCTCATTACAACATCCATTCATGAGATAAAATCAGAAATAATTCTTCTTTAGATCCAATCACACACGCTTTTGATAAAAAATAGAAAACTTTGTCTCAGGTCCTAAACAAGACTTCTCAATTAAGGTAGCTCCGAAATAGTTCTTTACAATCCAAAAATGAGGGTCTTTGCAAAAACCATCGACCTTTTCTAAAAGGTCGATCCTCTTGTTTATAACAAATCATTAACTAAAAATAACTATAAAAATGCAAGATAAGTAAAACAAAACATCACCACATGGCACTTTCATCTGTCAATCTTCTCAAAGTCATCAAATGGTTTCACTTGAGTGGAAGACTCTTCTCATACTCTGACCATTTGACGAATAGTTCCTCGCATGTGTTGGCATACAAGAATCTATGTTGGTCCATTGGGGCCAAAAGGATCTCCTTTATCTCCACTGCCCGTGCCCAATACTTGACTACCTTAGTGCTTAACTGTTGTAAAATTGTTCGAGCCTTAATCGAGTGCTCCATGAACTGCTATACTTGACCTGGCGACATGCTCACCACCTTTTCTATCTCTGCAGTCCACGATGAGTCTTTTCCAGCATGTAGTTTGACTATGTCATGCAAGTCGACAAAGTCATCGGGTGTGTCGAATTCCGGGAGGCCGATGTCTCTCATCGCCCGATTGATCTTGGTCCAGTTACTTTCACACTCGTGCCATTTCTCTTAGATTTACTCATGAGGTTCTTGGGCCATTTTCACCCAGTATTCGACCGAATTCTTTATGGGGTCGATGCTACTATCCCTTAGTACCCAAATGTTGTGCTCTTCGACATCTCGGTCATGTTGAACCACGCTGATGTAATTAATTCTTTCCACTGCTTGGTGTGATTTATCGTACCATATTTCCATATCCTTATATGTTGCCAACACCATGAGGGTGTCTTCTTGGAAATTGGCTATCCCTACAGTGAAAATATGCCACTCATTTGTGAATTTATTGTAGGCATCCTGGAATTCACTTCTCAAGAACACCGTAGCCTGCGTGGAGTCCTGATAAAGTTTCTCCAAGTGGCGCAGATGCTCCAACTCCTTCAGTGCAGTGGCCAGCTCCTCTTCATCTTTCCTTTCTCTATCAAGGGTGGCATCCGTGATTTCCATCCCTACGTCATTAAGCTCGGATGTCTTGACATGCTCTGTGCTAATCAATTTCTCCTTTGTGGTGACGGGGATAGAGTTGTCCAGAGCAAGCCTCCTCTTCTTGGTGGTTCTCTTCATGATGTATTTCCTCTTTCATTCATAGGCGATGGCTTGTATATTGGCGACCTCATCCATAGGTTCGGGGATTTGCTGCTCTCCATAAGTAAGCGTGTTTCCCAGGCTCCTGATGGTGTAAATCTGTTCCAGCTAGGTTCTTGAACCTCTTCTGTATGTTCTGATAGTTTTTCCTTTTTTTGTTGCTCATCGGGAGGTGAAGGACTGGCCAATTTTGATGAATCAGGGGAAGGCTCGGTACTTACTTGATAATCGACATTTGAGACGTCGATTTCCTGCTGTGGAATATCTTCTTCTCATTCACCCGATGCTGACTCATCCCTCGAGCTGTCCATTGGAGTTTCCGGTATGTCGAGTGGATCGGTGTCTAAGGCACTTTCTGCCTCATGCTTGATTTGCGGATGACTCTTAACTGGGGCATCAGGACCCGGGGTGGATTCTCTCTCAAGCTCTTTCTCCTTTGTGATTTGCACCGTAGTGACCAGGGAAACTTTCAGGTTTTCCTCATCATCATAAATAGTTATTAAATCATGCAAGGGGTTATGTTCACTTGTCCTTCTTGGTGAACTCATTGTCTCAGGATGGGCTGAAATCTCCTCTGATGATCTGATCTGTGGCGGGGGCACTTCAAGGTTTTCTTGCCCGATGATTTCTTCAATTTGTATTGGCTTTAGGTCACTTGGACCTACCCGGATTTCGATTGGGTTGGATAGGAACCCTTTTTATTCCCATGAGGTCTGGGTCATTCTGCAGCTGATCAATTACTCTTTGTTCATGTTCCATCAAGAACAATCCCCTTCTCTGCGCCTTTGTTTCCTATACCACTCTGATTTCTTCCCTGGCTTTGAGGGCTTCTTGAGCCATCTGCTCTATTGTTTCCACCTGTTCATCCATGCTCATGGCCTTGAACCTGGTCATGCTTAGTTTGGCCATCCTTTGCTTCACCTCGTCCCAGTCCCGAGCGTTCTCTATGAAAATTTCATCCTCAAACTTGTCGTGAGAATACAACCAACAGGATGATACTTGCGAAGCATGTTGGAAAACCAGGCCTTTAGGATCATGCTTGCGGAATCAGCCTGTCAGAAACCTGAATTGTAGTTGGATGAGCCCTTCTTGTTTGGATTGAGTGGTATCCTTCACCGGATAGAACCCCACATGGAAACCATAGGGCATGAATGCTTGTTTTTTGTCTTTGACTAATGTGGCGTTATATCCCTACAAGATGGTTTGATAACAAATTTCTCCCACGACGAGCCGGTATGGGACATGAGCGGGTAAGAGATGTGGTGCTCCGGTGGCCCCGAAAACCTTTGATATAGGTTGAGAGTTTGTCCAGGTACCAATGGCCTACCTTGGCTATCATCTTCTTGGATGCCATCGATAGTCTTGGGCATTCTTTCTTAAAAATAATAAAATAAATGTGCGTGATGAATTCATCGTAGATAAGTGCATAAGATTTCTTGTACCTGTTCTCCCATAGCACGCTGAAGTAGATGTGGATCGGGAGCTCTGCGACATGCCAGTTCAGATTCATGCCAACGAAAATGTTTCTTGCGCAAATGACATCGAACAGGTATGAGGCCATGTAAAAAGATGGTGTATCTCCTTCCTTCAATATCTAAGCCACACATATGCTCAATTGTTTAGAAATTATTGCTCCCTAGTTGAAGCTGCTCTTGAAGATCGCCACTGTATAAGCCAAGGGCATCCACACCTCTGAAAATTTGGAGGAGCCCTTCTCTCCATATAGTCGGCAAATGAGAGCCAGCAAATAGATGTATGGCTCCCTCAAGTTAATCGTCCCATACCATCCATTGCTCCGGTTGAAAAAATTATTGTCCTCCTTCCACCATGAGGCCATCACCCGACCAATGTCATGGCGTTCATAGAACTTCACCACGAAGTCTGTGTTTAGCTGCTCCTCTGGGCCTTTGAGTTTGTAATATTTTTGTACTTCAGCTGGGAGGAAAACTCCGACACACCCACCATTATCATCGTTGACTAAACATTTCAGTGTGTCTGTGTGGTCAATGAGCCACTTTAGGACCTCTACGCAAGGGAAAATGGGGGTTTTGCTCGTCACCATGTATAGATACGACCGTCAGATGTTCGGGAACACCTGGTTGTCAAGCGCCCTTATTTCCGGGTCATTGTGTGGGACATGCTCTGGGTATTATTCTCTGCTAATCCTGTTGAAGAGATCCCCCAACTGTGGGAGCGCTATCTTGGATCCGATGCTTGCCTCTGTATCGCCAAAGGCCGGAGGTGGGATGGAAAATTTCTTTGTTGTTGTCTTGATGACAGAATCCTGCCTAGGGGAGTATTTCAATTGCCTCATGGTCCTTGGGAAGAACCTTCATCTGTCTCAGGTTCTTTTAGATTTGGTGCTCTCGGCAAGTGTCTGGTGGTTGGCTTTCTTGGCAGCATTGTTCCTACAACTTAAGCAAAATTTCAGAGACCATGTAAAAGAAAACAGATGGCGATATCAAAATTATAACCAATGAATTGCTGGACTTGGGTACATACCTTGTAAGCTTGTTAAACCTAGTTCTAATGATCAAAAGGGTCAACATTGTTCTTAAGTTGCTTGCTCTGTTCCTTCGGAGGCTCTGGAATTCACTTTTGCGCAGAATGAATTTGTTCACAACAGTTTTAGAGATTTAAACAAGGGTGATATTACCGTGTCCCATCATCCATTCAATTTGGGTATTTGTGTAATTACATTAAATATGTCGCCATATCTTCAAAGATGTTAAAACTTAAATTCATTGTGGGTTGATGGCATGGGCGCAGGTGGTAATTTGGTCTATCAACGATTTCAAATTGTTGTTGTTTAACTGGTGCACAGGGTAGCAACTAATGCACGATTGGGTATTAATTAGCTCCTTAAATGCCCAAAATCCAATCTTACCTAATGCTAAAATGTCTAGTCGTGTCGCTCTTTTAGTGGGTGGATCGGGGATCAGGGTTGTGCTATGAACGTTTTCGTTGATATCCTCCTGAAAAAGCTTCGACGTCGATTGATCTTACCGTATAGTGATGGCGTGGAAAAACTGACTAGGAGGCGTGACTAGGACCTAAGGAACCAAAAAATGACTCAGGATAAGACTAGACCGTACAACCTTCTTACCTGGTGAAGATATGTGACATTGGAGACCAGTGACTCAATTTTCTCGTGTTAGTTGGAGTCGAGACTTTCCTTAAGCCATTCATTCTAGAACAAACCTTAGCATGTCGATTCCAAAAAAGTTCCAAGGATCAATAATCGATGATAATCCTACCAAAGCGCTCTCAGATCAGCTCCCTCAAAAAGGCCTCGATGCCGAAAATGCATTGGGGATTGACGATTAAGGATAAATTTATCGTGATCACAATGTTTATTGTGATCTTCTTGGATTTCCCCCGATCCCGATAAGGCACATCGGGTATTGGCTATCGACGATATCTTTTTGTTCGTTAACGTCTGTCCTCCCCGTCTTTTACCGATGCTGAAGGGGAATCGGTTATCGACAATATATTTATGCAAAAAACTTAACAAAAACCAAAAATCCCTTCTACCGATGCCGATGAAGATCGACGCTCGACAAATGTTGTTTCTGAATGGTTCCTACACTTACATGAATTCTTTCCGACACCGAACCTAGGCGTGTTGGGTGCAGTGTTTGGCTGTTGATTCTTAATTTTGTTGTTAAAGTATTTTAGTCATGGGGTTTCACGAGTTCAAACAAACCTGAATCGGTGATGAGAATCATGAAAATAAGCAAAGACAAAACATTTTTTAAAAAATGAAATTGAATTAGACAGTGCAAAAGATCAAGTGGTACCCAAAAAAGTAAAAAAATGACAGAGGATTTTTTAGGGTGTGTTGAGTGCTCAACAAGACTATCCTAGGTTTAGTGTCCATTTTGACTCTTGGGACTGAGAAAGGCTCGAATCTAGATGATGAAAGGTTTTCTTCAATCCTTGTAGCTAGCTCTTGGGCTTCTTAGATTGTTTGAGGGTTTTTATCTTTGAGGATATATCCCAGCTTTCCTGTACAGGCTTTGGTATAAAGGAAAAGAAGGAAACTATCAGACAAATGATGGCTCATTGGGATTTTTTGCATCAAATTCTCAAATTTGTCATGGAATTATCTAATGGTTTCATTCTCTTATTTCACGAGGTTATTCAGCCTTATCAGTAGCATGTTGGGGTATTTCTTAACACTCCATCGTTTGAGGAATACTTCCTCCAACCTATCCATGGTTTTAATACTAGCATCAAGGAGACCATTGTACCAATGTTTGGTGCCATCATGGAGGGTAGCAGGGAACAATTTCATAGCTAGATATTCAGCATCATCATTGATGGGATGAAGCTGGAAGAAGGCCTAAAAATTTCTCATATGATCCTTGACATTGAGCACATCATTTCCAGTGAATTTAGGCAACCACTTTTCATACTTAGGGGGCATTTTCCTAGGGTAGCCTGGTATAGCTGTCATGTCTAGCGGTTTGAAGAGCTTAGATGACCATTTCTTTTGGTTATTGGATTGGTTTGGATTAACAGTCTGTGTTTATGTGCTAGACACGGTGTTCAAGGGAAGATTGCCTCCAAACAATGATTTTATTACAAGAGAGTTTCGAGGAGGCTTTCTTCTAAAGGATTGAGGAGGGTTGGTGTACCTCCCTGGGGTTTTTGGAGTCGCCAGATAGTTTTCTTGAAACTATCAAAGGGATGAGGGGATCACCCTCAGTGGAGTTGCTGGGTAAGCTTTGAAAAGTAAAGGATTTTGAGGAAAGACTCACCGAAAATGTCGTCTTTGAGGAGAATTGACTTAGTGCTCCCTGACAATGGCGCCAAAATGTTATCGCACAATTTGTGCTTGTCCCAAAGGGAAAGGATAAGGGAAGGAAAATTGGCATAACAAGAGGTTATCCTATCACTGTCACCTTAATAAGATACCTTTTTCTATTTAGGGATGATAGCCCACTGGAGACATCCCTGTTGACCTGGGGGTTTGAGAAGGAAAAGGTTAAAGTGTTGATAAAATATATCCCCTCTCACAAGTCACACTGATCATAAAGTCCCAAAGTTTTAATCAATGAAGCAATAGTATGCTTAGATGTACCTGCCCAGAACAAAACAACAAGAAACCAATATCTTTTGCAAGTACAATTTGATGTTAGTGCTACATAAAACCTTGGAATTGTCAATAAAACCAATAAGTTGATGTAATATGAAGCAAACATAATTTTATAACAACAATGTATACAAGTTAATAGCTTCTCAATAAATGCCTAAAAATAGCTTCACAATGACCAAAAATAATAACCCAATAATAGAAATATGCTAGTACTTGTCAGAAGCTAATTAGGTAGTGTAAAAATCAACTTTTGCAATTTCTTTTAAGTGCTTTTACTGCTGTAATAAATGGTTGTAGCTTAATTTTGTAACAACAGCAAGAAGGTTAGTGAATTAGTCTAATCTAGGGTTAGGAAAGGTTAGTAGGTATCTTGAGGTAAAAGATTTAAGGGTTGGTTTCATCAATCAATCAAATTCAAGGTCTGAATTAGTCCTTTTTAGGGCTAATGGATTCACTTTGCAAAAAAAAAAATTTAGGAAACAAATGAAAATGTAAGAGCTAAGGAAAAAGAAGGATGATGATTGATGTGTTGGTAACCCAAGGCCTCAACCAACAAGCCTTAGAAGGAAAATGACTACTAGGAAGTAGGTAACCCTAGGCCCTAGTAGTTTTCCTTCTTCTTTAGCTTAAGCTTGAAGCAAACAATGGCTTGATGAAGCAAGTGATGCTAGAGTGATGCAATGGAAAGGCTCTAGTACAATGCTTCAAAAGGTAGGGTTTCTAACACAATCTAGTAGGTGAAAAGTTCTTAAGACAAGGAGAATAACATGTGCTTGTTCTCCTAGGGGTTTAAACTAACAATTTCATAACCTTGGAAGAAATGCAATGTAAATGTACCATAACCATTGAAAGCAAAGAAGGATTGCATAAATTCACTTACATTCACCAAGAATAATCTAGCAATTAGCCTACTTGAAGACTTTCCACCAAGAAAATGCCAAGAAACACCAAATTAAGCCTCCTCCAAGAAGTGCACCTAAAATTTCAGCCAATAACCTTCAAGTAGGGCACAAATTTTAGACCTCACTTTTGTAAGTGAAATATGATGAAAAAATGCAAGGGAAAAAAACATTATTTATTTAGTTACAATGACCTTCAATTACAAAATTAGGTCAAAAAGGCCGACATGGCCAGTTTACATGAAATATCCACTTTTTTACATAAAATTGACAAATTAAACCCTAAATCAAGAAAAAGAGGTGACGTCATTCCCTTTTAGGGTGACGTTGGGTGATATTCCTCCTTCTTCAACCATTGTATCTGATCAAAGTCTTCTTCTATAGCACAAGTCATGTCATTAGGGGAAAATGCAAGAACACTCTCTTTGACTGGTTCATGTGTTTCACTAGTTCCAATGTCATCACCAATTTCTTGCACATGAATTTTGGTTATTGGCACATTTGGGAGGTGACTTATTGTTCTGTCATTCATAGGTACATTAATGTATGTGAGGTCCATCTCTAGGGTGCCTCCTAGCATCGCAACAAACTTCCCAGACAATAACATTCCCCACACATCTGGGACATTCACCACTACGATATCCACGTGGATCACTCTCTCAGGGTATCTTCCAAGGCATACTTCAACATTCTCAACTACCCCATGAGTGGGTATGGTTCTGGAATCAAATCCACATACATTCATGTAAGGTCATGTGACATTTTTCCATGACCTTCAAAGAAATCATGTTAGCACATGCCCTTGAATCAAGCATACAGCTGTTAAGGAATTTGTTATTGATCAATAAGGCCATGAAGAAAGGTGGATGTCCATCATACTGAACCCGAAAGTGATCAGCTTGTAACATAATAGGAGGGTCCATTGG
>JASDQU011314243.1:9249-25491 GCA_032191745.1 Picea mariana
TTTAAGTTGTGGACCACATTCCTAGGTAAAAGATTAAAAACCCATAGGAACCACTTGTCCAAGGTACAAATCTTCATTAAAATTCAACAACATGTGATGAGGTACCTAAAGGGTACAATTGATTATGGACTCAGATATGCTTCATATCATGAGATAAGCCTGCAAGGATTTACTGATTCAGATTGGGCCAGTAGTTTTGCAAACCGGAAGAGTACATCTAGATGTTGCTTCAGTATGGGATCAACTATGATCTCATGATTCCGTAGGAAGTAGACTAGTGTGGCGCTCAGTACGGCTGAGGCAGAGTATATAGCAGCTTGTTCAGCTAGCAGCGAAGCAGTGTGGCTTCGGAAGCTGCTTCCAGGATTGTTTGATCTCGAGTTAAAGGCGACTTGTATCTAGTGTGACAACGAGAGTTGTGTGAAGTTGACAGAGAACCCAGTGTTCCATGACAAGTCCAAGCATATCGAGATCAAGTACCATTATATCAGAGATATGGTACAGAGGGGAGTAGTGAAGCTCCAGTATGTCGCTACAGATGAGTAGATAGCAGACGTGTTGACCAAGCCCCTGTCAATAGTGAAGTTTATGTACTTCAGAGACAAACTTGGTGTGGTCCAGACGGACATCCCTAGTAAGAGGAGTGATGAGTTACAGATGTGATTCTAGGGCAGCAGCGTCAGCATGTGACAGTGGAAACGGGTAGTCATTCACGGCACGTTACGACTACTCCAATGAAAAAGTCTAGTACGTCGAGTTACTGCTACTCCAGTGAAAAAGTCGGGTACGCCGAGTTACTGCTACTCCAGTGAAAATATCTGGTACGCAAAGGGCTACTCCAATGGAAGAGTCTGGTACGCCGAGTTACTGCTACTCCAGTGAAAAAGTCTAGTACGCAGATTGCTACTCGAGTGAAATACTCTGGTATGCATGTTACTGACTGTGGCACCAGTCAGCATGACCTCGCACAAGGTTAGCAGATGCCAAGCCTTCAGGGTTGGTTAGTTACCCGCCTTTTCAAGATGGTGGACCAACCTGTGTGGTTGGAGGTGTTTCCTAGCCTTCGGCTAGATGGGTAGTGTGTGCGCACTACATCACCTAATCCTTTTGATTAGATGCTTGGTCATTGTGGACCAGTTGCCTGGTGTGCCAACTAAAGGTTACTAGTTCCTTGCGGACTAGATGTCAGATTCTGTGTGAGCTAACGAGTTACTAAATCTTTACGAACTAGATGTCAGGTTTTGTGTGAGCTGGCGAGTTAAAGCCCTATGATGACATAAACCCCGGAAGTATGATGAGACCCTGGATGCATGATGTGGTTACAAAACTTCTTCAATATAGATTCGTGGAAATTCAACAAGTCAATGGTCAAATGTACAGAAGCGCAGAAGCAGACGTGATGATCGTGCCAGAAGAATACTTTCCTTGCTAAGAGGGAGTGTTGAAGTTTGAGTAGCTTCAGAAGATATTCTTATCTATTCATATCGTACTAGACCAAGACAAAACCCTAAAGAAAAATATTATATTATTTGTTAAGTCGGCCCTATTGTGCCTTTGTAAAAATCGGCACTATTGTGCCTTGACAAAGTCAATTGTAAATTAAAAGGAGGTAAAGTGTACAGGTGGACCCTGACCTAATTCTGGGTAGCTCAACATGTATTTATAAGAGGCTAGGTGCCTCACTTGGAGAACACATACAACTAGCTCTCTCACACAAGTAAGAAGTGCGCAAGTATGAGGAGGAGACGCAGCTACAGAGGAAGGGTGTTCTGGTGAAGGGTTTTGGTTATCTGTTGGAGGACTATCTTGGTCTAGTAGTGTGCTACCCTAATTTGGTTAGGGTTTTTGATTTGTCTTATGTTTTGGTGAGATCTCTCTTAGGAGAGACATTGTATTTGTTGAAGAAGCTTTGTTGGGTTTTCTCCCCCACGAGGGTTTCCCAGGATAAATCTTGTGTATACTGTGGATGTCTTTCTTTCAGTGATCATTATGCATGCAGTTATTGTTTTAATAGACTAAAGTTAAAGAATACTACACACACTTAACTGCTTAAGAGAAAATTTAACACATAGCTGGTGGGTGGCAAGGCCCTCGTGCAGCCATCTATGGGACTCATATCAGCCAAAGTCCCATATGATGAAAAAAATGACATGTACAAAAATATAGAACACCAAAGACTATTATATAACTTTACATTCATTACAAACTAAAAAGGGGAGATTTGGCTATTAGGACACCACCACTCTCAAAGAAAGAAAATTTATTATGCCAGAAGTAAGGGAACATGTAGAGATTATGGAGTAGACACTTAGCACCTCAGAATCAGGAGAGGAGACAAAAAAGAAAAAATAGAAGTTGTTAACCCTAGAGAAAGTTGAAAAGTTGCAAGAAAAAAACAAAAAGAGAATTGTGCAATAAGAGAAACAAGGAGAAGAAATGAAAATGTACTTGGAAAGATGTGAAAGACTAAGAATCAAATGGGCAACCAGAGAAGCAAATGCGGGTCAACTGGCCAATGGTAGAATATAGCAACTTCTGGATGTTATTGAAATGTACCACTCGTGCAACATAGGGTCTTTCTCTTGCAGGTCAAACCTTATGCATGGGAAGAAGTGTCTTTAAGGACAAGAGGTTCCTCTAGGAAGAGAAATCTGAAGATACACCAGCGACCCGGGAGGAGATGATGGGGATGATGGGAAAGACCTCAAGAAAAGATGGAAGCCTGCAGGCGATGAGGATGATGAGAAATTGAAGAGGAAGACAGGCAGGGAGACAAACAATCAGCAAGGTAAGGGAGATGAGGAGAAACAACCAGAGCAATAGACACAACAGCCACAACAGGATTAACACCAGCTGCAGACAGAACAACAAGATGAAGAAGCAGAAAATCAAGAGACATTTGAAGACCCTAAGCAACCAGGCGCAGCAGCTAAGGAAAACAGAGCAGCAGCAAGTACAAAACCACAAAGTTCAGATGTGGTTGACATTGAAGATGAAGATAAAGATGATGGAATTGAAGGAGTGAATGAGGAAGAGATAACTCAACCTCAGTTTCATTCAAAGCAGCAGAAGAAGCCACCACCAACACCTAAAGCACATAATTATTGAGAAGCAGGAACGCAGTAACCAGCAGCCCCAATCAACAAAAGCACCAAGGAAGCAGCAAGAGAGCTAGGAAGATAAGACGGCAGCAGAAGGGAGAGGAAGAAAAACAGAAACTACTCGGGAGAGTCAACAAGCAGCAGAGCAATCAGCAAAACAGGTTGAGAACAGGGTGTAGATGTCGACTGTGCTTAATGTTGAACCTCTTATTTCTCAGGAGACAGATATAATGTACAATACTATAGGGATGCAATTTATGTCCAGTGCCAAAGAAGAACAGAAAGATGGCAGAAACTCAAAGGCAGCAGCAGTCTGCAGACACTCGGCTGCTGCAAGAAGGTCAGAGAACAAAGCTTGAATTAGAAGACCAATCCAAGAAGAAAAAGCAGAAAATAGGAGACAAAGTCAGGGGAGAATGGGAATTCATGGATGACAAGTCTCATTCACGATATAATTGAGCCCAAAGTTATGAACAAGTTGAAGGAAGAAATGGGAGCAAGTGAATCTGAATTTAAACAGCTAACAATTACAATTTCCAGGAAAGAAACAATTAATTTCTCAGATGCAGCCCATGCATATTTGATAAATAAATACAATTATGCAGTAACAGATGCCAAGGCAGCTAGAAAATCTATTCAAAGGCGAAATGACAAGATAGAAAGCATCCAAACCAAGCTAGATGTGCCTTAGCTACATACGGAGATTTCTCAAAAATGACACCTATGAAGAAATCAAGGAGAGAATCCTGCAAGTGTCGATAAAATCCATAGACTATAAGGATCATAATCCTAGGATGGCTGCAACAGACTTCCATTGGGAATGGGAGGAAGATGCATTACAGATATACACCACAATTGAAGAATTATACAGCCATGATGTGAGCAGATTGAATATCAGAAAGAAAGTGCATAACTGGAGAATGACAGCAGATGCAGCAATTGTTAATTTGGAATGGTTGAACACCAAAATGGTAGAGGTTGGAGATAACAACATGAAGTATACCGCATAAAGCTTCAGACATTTTAAGAGGAGCATACAAATGAAGATATTTGAGATGACCCATACAGCATAGCAGTTGTATCATGATATCATCTAAGGAACTCCACTACGGAGACATTGCAGCAAGCTAGAAACATGCAGCAACAACGTGGCATGGAATATTTTCAGACACTCAAAGCTCAAGATGCATTAGACCAGAAAAATAACAAAGAACAGATCAAGTAGGCCAATGACAATTATTTCAATTCACTAAGCTCAGCTCGGTGGATTCTGTTGATTGGGAAGAAAGATTTAGTCAGCCTGTGGTAGAAACAATTGCAGCAGCCAAGACCAGAGTTGAGGAAGCAACAAGAAAATGTGCAGAAGCTATCACTACCGAGCAGAGTTGAGTTTCAATTGATTTAGAGGAAAACTATGGCAGGAATCAAGCAGATGATAGAGGATCAAGAGAGCAAGCTGATAGTGCATGTGGTAGTGCTACCCAACCCAGAACCTGCACAAGAAGTTTGATTGACATTTGCAGAAACCGGAGACTGTTGAAGACTGGACCAGTTTGGACCTCAAGACTTGCAGAAGCATATACAACCTTTGACCTCGATATTGGTGACCAGAAGGCCACCAAGCATCCACGGTTAGATAGTATGTTGAGTATATCAATTGAATGGTCTAGGCAGTAGGCATTTGAATTTGAATTATAAAAAAATGTTGCAATTAAGACAGTAATATCTTCAATGTATTTTCAGAAAGGGGTTGGATTATATGTTGGGACCATGAAGAAGGAAAACCTGAGAAAAAAACATGATTAAATAAGTCAGCAATGTAAAAGTCTCAGGATGTGATACCATGTTTGATGAGCTCCACCTGAAAACCTTCCTCTTCTGCAGCTTTACTAGTGCTCATAAACCTGACAGCTCCCTTGATGTCTCCCAGGAAAAATATATAGCAGGATGGAGGGGAGGGGACATGTATTATGGACTGAAGGCTACCCAAGGACTTTGTAGAGGTAGGTGGGATGTGTGAACAATGAATTATGATTAATGTCAGGTGGGAGAGCGGCATGTCTAGGGAGAAGGAAAGAAAACTAGGGAGAAGGCAAGAAAATTATGCTTTATACGGCGGAAGGGATGCCTATAATCTCTCCAAGTGGAAGGAATGGATGGAGTTCATGAAATAGAATAATGAAAAAGAAATTAAGGCTGTAGTATTTTAATGTTCATTTTCGAAAAATATGTGTAACTTCATGCACACATTCAGTTAGTAGACATTGGTAAGGATGCACATTTATGGCCAACCGACTTTATAATGAGTTACCTGTTATCCCCCATTTCTAGGGATAACTAAGGAGATGATGTCTCGAGGCCCTTAGGTTGTAGACATGGAGTACCGAGAGATGGATTGACTGACAGTGTCCACATACACAGATGAAGACCCGCTTCACCACCATACTTCTCTGATTCATCATGATGGCATTCACCACGTCAACTTGCTTTTGGAGGACAGTGGGTCTTGCTTCATGAGGTACAAGTCAGGTATTGTGGTAAGTGTCACTTTAGTACTTGAGGCATTTGAATATGTTGCATTAAACCTTCTCTTGATTATAGAACGTTTGCTTGGAAATTATGTTACTTTCCCTGTTTCACCTTGGTGAGTGACATTGTGTCCTAGTAAGTGGTCACCCTCGGGGAAAGATTTGCTACTGGGAGGTCTCCTTGATGAGTCATTGTACCATTCCCGATCATACTTATCACTTTCCACACTTCATCATTTTCATCCCCTCATCTTTTGGTATTTTCGGGTGACCCAAGAAGGAATTGTACCTCATTTCATGGGAAAAAGGGGTTGAAGGCCTAGAGGGAAATGTAGCTCGCAAAAAATAAAAGACAAATCATAACCTTCTAGAAGCTCGCCCAAAGAGGTCTTGAGAACAATGAAATGTTTTTCCTAAAAGAATTTTAAGACCTGCAAAAGCAAACTCACATTATATAGATGTCCCGCTTATTGAGGTGTGTACACTTATGCAGTGTCCCTTTCTTTTCATCCATATGGCACTCTTTGTATCTCTAGCTTCAAGTGACGTTGCGGTACTCTTTCCTTTCCATGTCTTATAGTACCCAATTGTTTTGAACTTTAATTAATTAATGGCAAAAAATGGCCTTCGAAAAAGGTTGCATTGAAAACAAAGGTGCAGCACACCCTCTACAAAGACACCCATAAATGAGATAATACGAACCCTTGTATGTCATGAACCCCATGCCCGGAAGTTCCACCCCCATCCACTTCATACTCTTTACATGGCTTGGAGAGGGTCCACCTAGGAAACACTCTTTGACTTGGGAATGATCACCCAATAGGTCACCATGACAACCCTCCCATACCTAAACTTGGCAAGTTGCATAGGGTCTTTGAGCACTTGTTTAATTTGAAAAGGTAGTTTTGATGCACATGTTCAAATGGCTTTTGTATTAAATGTGATTTTACTTGGCATGATACATTTGACTTGAGACCCTTGGAGGGCGAATTCACTTGTCTTTGCAGGACCTTGCCTGATGGACGTTGTGGAGGAACAAGCCTAGCTTGGCCTTTTGTTGGGGCATGAAGCCCATAGATGGATGCCATGACCCACACCTTTGGGCAAGCCAGATGATGAACATTGCCTTTGGAGGCATGAGAGGACACCTTGGAGGATGACACCTAGCCCTTTTCGGCCCAACGATTTGCCTTTGGAGGCTATGCGCTACAATTTTTGGGCTTGACGTCTCACTTAGGGCTAGGGTTTGATGATGGCGGTGATATTATATGATGGCTTGGCATGATTGATGGAGAAGAGGACACTTGGCACAGTGACACATGGCCTTTGGAGGCCAAACATGTTCTTCAACAACTCAATGACTTGCTCAAAATGCCAAAACATCACCCTTTAGGGGCATGACATCATCTTTTTAAGGTTTCTTCTTGTGTAAGATCAATTTTTGAATTGTAAAGGGGCAATTAGAGGAGGTCGGCGTCGGCCTCTCTAATTGTGTTTTACCCTAAAGTTATGTGGACAAACTTTATTTTGAGGTCTTGTATAAATCAAGAACCTAGATCATTTCATTATCATAGCATTCTCACTTGAGAATAAGACATACTTGGCTGAAATTTGCACCCTATTTGGGCATTTGGTCTATCTCTCTCTCTTGTGCAATTTTGTGGACGCTTATCTTATCTATTGTGGAGTTAAGGTGGTGCGCTACCTTCTTGGAGGCTTGTCTCTTGCATGTTGATGAAATTTATTTGGTAGATGAGGGTTTTATCTTGCTATCTTGTGGAATTGGTAAGGAATTTTCTGCATTTGTTGGTAATTTCTTCTTGTTTCATGGTATTTCTTGTCTAAAGCCCTTGGAGGAGTATAAGGGCATACACCCTCCACCAAGTTCATCTTAATTGTTATTGGATAAGTTATTTTTTCAAGGTTGCTAGGAGGAGTAAAAGGGATTACACCCTCCTAGATTTACCTTGTTGGATTTACTTGCTCTAAGGAGTAAAAGGGCTTACACCCCTAGAGAAGTAGTGAATCCAACTCTTACAACCAAGACTCCATAACCGAATAGACTAGGCACTATTCTGAAATTGCATTGGAGAAACAAAATTGTTGCATTGGAAAACATGATTTGTTGAGATATTGCATTAGACTAAATTGGAATCAATTCTATATGCTATTAGCTTGCTTGAGCCACCAGGGCATCTTACTTAGCCAACGATTTATTTCTGCTGTTATAAACTTATGCTACAGCCACTAGGGCTGCTGCAAAATCACTTATTAATCTCTTATCTCTCACTCTTCTACCATTGAAAATAGTTGGCAAGTTGTTATTGTTAATCTACTTGATATTGGCTATCCTTTGGGCAAGTTGTTTGGTGATTTCTTTGAGTAGAAGTTGCTTCTGTAGAAACCTTTTGCTATAGCCAATTGGCTGCTCTAATATACTCCTGATAACATCATTTTGCAGCCTTATTTTACCATCGAAGTTTATGCTTAAGTATTGGAGTATTATCTAGTTGTCTAGTGCTTGATTGTCCAATAAATGTTTGATGTTTTTGATGGTTAGTTCTGCAGTTAACAACTCATTTCATTGCTGATATATATATTTGTTTACTGCTGCAATTTAGGACAGCAAGCTTCACTTGCTTTTCCCTTTGATTATTTAGCTTGTATCTTGATAAACTGTCTTATCTCGGGCAGGTTCAACACTTTCTTTCAGGTACACTACACTTTGGAAACCTACCCCTATCAACAAGACTCTTTTCCAATCCCTTTTCCCTTTCCAAACTCGACCTATAGGGGTTTCACTTACCATTACTCCACTTTCCATCTCAATCCCCCTAGGGTCGCCGGGGTTTCCCCCTTGTGTGAACTTATCATCACTAAAGCGAGGGGAGTATCTATCTAAGGTGGAAGTGGGTAGCTACTCCCATAGTTGTCTCACTTTTGTGGATTGGGTCGGACTTTTCCCAACCTACAATATGTGCGATAACATCATCAAGTAACCATTGTGGTTAGATGACGCTGCATATTATGTATGAGGGCAAAGGAGAAGCTGTTATTGATTGTTAGTTAGTCATTACTTTTGGTTGTGTTGAATTGTTACTGGTTTGTCGTTTTAACATTAAACTGTTATCTCATTCTAGGCATGGATTGTGTAACTAAACTGCATAGGCTATGGATATAGACACCAGGGTTGTATGCCTGGAAGATGGCTGTGGCAATATTTTAATCAGAAGAATGAGTTGGAGAGTTCTGTGTGTTACTGTTTCTTTTTCATGAACGTGCTTTATCTCTTAACTGAATGAGTTATAATCATGGTTTATGGTATGTCATCCATATTTTCATTCACAGTTTATGATGATAACATCTCATGTCTAAAATGTTGGTTATTTAGTTAGGAATATGCTGTTGGAACTTTTATATGCTTGGTTGGATTCATAGATGTGGGCTGGAACACCATTGTTATTGTTAAGGTAATTGCTAATGTTTCTCTTATGTGTTGGGCTGTGGTCATGGAAGTTCCTAACTAGTTGTAACCCCCATGACCACCAAAGTTACCCAACACTCAGCCTAGTGGACTCTTGTCCAAACGCATATTATGTTTGTACTTGTTTTCTCTTGTACTTATCCTTTGGGTTTTGTCCTTTCTAGGTGACTTGGTTCAAGATGATCATTCACCAACCTTTGCTATTGGATATTTGTACATCTAGGAGACTTGGTCAAAGATAATTTCACCAATTTTGTACTCTATATATCTAATACACTATAGAATGTATAACATATATGATATATACAGTTTCAACAATCTCCTGTCTTCCTGGATACTTCCTCTCTTGTTTTGATCTTGTATGTGAGTATTCGCATTGCTGTTAACTGTGCTCATATCAAAAGCATTCTAAAAGCATAGCCCATTTCAAAATTCAATGTACGCTACCTCTATAGCTTCTACAAAGAAAGGATGAGAGAATTCTTGACACAGTTTGTTACAAATGAGAGCCACAATGGGTATCCATCATCCTCAAGATCCTCTATAATATTTGATTAAGCTAACCTCTTAACCAACAAATATTGTAAGTAAATGTTGTTCTTCAAAGATGCTCCAAAGCCAGTTCCTAGTTTATAGTGTAACTGTAAGCATATTTATATTGTTATTATATTGTGTTCTTCAAAGTTCAAAGATACTTCAAATAAAGTTCCCAGTTTATAATGTAAACATTTTTATACCGAGTATTCCAGCATCCACTCACTCATACATATCTACTGTAAAACCATATTTTTTAAAGAACAAAATTAGTATGAGAAATAGCTTCTCGAACAAGTTTGGAAGTTTAAACCAATTGCTAATAGAAAAAATGATCACAAGATATTTATTCTTTAACCACTATCTCCACAGTACATCCTATCAGTTCTGAGTCTGCCAAAAATGGGTTTGTTCCAAACATTAGAAAAATATCAACATGGTTTAAAATGGCTCCTATTAAGGGGAGAGAAAACATAGCTATACACACTTTTCTTTACTGCATCTCTTAAAGAACTTAATAGAGATATTCTAATCTGTTAAAGCAATTGCTCCATATAAGTTTGAAGTTCTAACCTCTTTTGTGGCTTTTTAATTTAAAATAACCTTCATTTTTTTTATCTGGTGAAATTGGTTCCAGTTTCAGGTCAGTATGAAAACATTAATTGATTAATAACATGACATTATACATACTATCTGAAAACTAGTAAACAACAGAGATCAAATACCAGATATACTTTAATGATCTTTGGTCAGCCTTTAAAGAATTTACGGTGATCAAAGAAAGAAATGCTTCCTTCCTACCCACCCTAAAACTTGAAGATCTTTGTAAATAACTTGAAGTCCATAACTTAACTTCAACTCTCAGAGAGTTTGTTTGTGGAAAACAGATAAATACCATTGCTGCGAAGAAATAGACGAGTTTCACCATCATAGAGAGTTCCTTTAGCTCGGTTGTAAGTAAAAAATGGCTCACAAAGATCTTCTTGCCCCTGTGATTGGTGTAATAATTTATATATAGAATAATTAGTGTGACTGGCAATCCTGTAAATCATATGAACTATGCTTCGTAATATATGAAAGATGCATGATTCATTATAATGACTTGAACACCTAAGAGATGGAGCATATATATTATATGCATAGATGTCATCATTTGAATAGACTCAGATCTGCTCATTACCTTTACACAGTAAAAGCAGTTTCCACAAGGCATAATAAAAGCTCCTACCACATGAGCTCCAATGGGAAATCTGCATGTCAAAAGACACATCTTCTTTAGAATATGTACATCTCATGTAAGGCCACTAAAAACCTGAATGTTAAAATACTATTTAACTTTAGACTATGTATTCATATATTATCAGACCTTCCCTGCATATAAGATAATAGATGCCAAAGTTCAAACCATAAAAGGATGGCACCAGCTAAAAACAATGAAAATAAGGTAATTACTAGCATGCAATTAAGATATTGTACAAGAAGCAATGCCCATGCCTTTGTTGAAGAAAATGTATTTTTGGCTAAGAAACTGCAAGATGAACCAAATTTGCCCATTACAAACCTCTTTATTATACCAGACTCAGTATGCACTCCATGTTCAACTACTTCTCCTGTTATTTCATGTCCCACTACACAAGGCCTTGCAAAAGGCAAGTCACCATTCATGACGTGAAGATCAGAATGGCACACCCCACAGGCTGTATAACAAACACGTGTGATTACAAATTAGAGACCATTCATTCTTTATTCCAATGTAAGCAAACACATATAGCCCAAACATACAAAGTGACTAACATTACTGCCTTTTCAAACATTACTAACATTGGACTAGCAATTATTGTTTGTGGACTGGCTAACATCAAGAAGCCAGGTCACATCCGAAAATAGTTGATTTCTCAGACTTTCCACCCTCAAAAATGTGAAATAAGGTTGGCCTGTTGGAGTTAGGATGTATGCACTATAATAAAACCCAATACATAAATACAAAACCCAAGACACAAGACACGGGTATAAATGTACCCTTGTGATATGCAAACTATTGCAATAAACCATCAAAGTGCATGATACCAAATGAGGTTAAAGCCCCTCATATATAGGTGTTGAGGTGTGGTCCATAACCCTAGGTCAGCTATTTGTTAATAATGATTAACATAATAGATGTCCATCACTAACACCACATTGGGCACTAACATAACCCAGTGCAACCACACAATGGTCACTAAAGGGTCACAACTCAAGTGTCCCTAAGACAAGATTAACCACCTTAACACTAACATCCCCCCTTAAACTTGACTTGGAGACACAAAGAAGGAAATGTGGCAAAATAGGACAACCCCTGAGACCACATGTCAGTCACTAAAGGTGTTGACAGATAATTACTTATATATTTGACAAAGTAAATATTACATCCCAACACCCCCCCTTAATATACACTTAGGAAAGATGTGGTAAAAAAATGGCCAAACAAACATTACAATGATCCCCTCTTGATGTTTAATTGGATAGGAAATACAATCATGACAGTATCCTGACAATAACAAGGTGCATACAGGCTCTCAACTAAGAGTTCTCCAAAACTGTAGCCTCATGAAAACCAAAATAAAATCTTGACAGAAACCTCTTCAAAACCGGTGAAGCAAACAAAGGTTTCCACAAACCAGCTCATGCACAAGCAACGAAGTTGAGTTTAATCCGAGAATGTTGTCAAAGAACAGTCTACATGAAGA
The DNA here is from genome assembly GCA_032191745.1 of Picea mariana. NCBI lineage: Eukaryota > Viridiplantae > Streptophyta > Pinopsida > Pinales > Pinaceae > Picea > Picea mariana. The sequence goes on from JASDQU011314243.1 coordinate 21,623, forward strand.
GACAATGAAGATTGCAAAGGAGACCATATTGTAGCTTTAAGTGATCTGGCAAAGATGTCGTTAAGGCGAGAGTGTTGAAGATCAACAAGAACGCTCCAAGCAAGCAAAACAAAAGGCTTGACCATGTGTTGTTTGGGAAAGACAGTCAAAGGCACAACAAGTGCCCCAAATATCACATGTGACATGATAGTCTTCCCAACAACAAGACATCTTCTGCCATGCACATTTGCAAAAAATAAGCAACAAAAAATGGCTGCCATCGAAAAACTGTCAACTGTCTAAAAGAGATTAATGCTACAAACAATCAATCAGCAGAAAGAATCACATGCAATGAGAACTGTATGGTTGTGCAGTTGAGGAAACTGGACAATGGGATATCCTCAAACAAGAGATCAAATGTTACCATGACCAATCATCAATCCAACCACACATACTCTAATAGTGTGTACCTATGCAAAATTCTACCATCTACGCTTCTTCATTGTTGATCTATAAAAAGAGATCTTATCATTATATCATACCAATAACTATGGAAATAAGAATGTCAATAGATGGATGGAGAGGGAGAATGCCTCCCATCTCTTTGATTAGAATGTTGATATGGATGAGATGTGGATCGTGAAGAAGTCAATTGATCTGTAATAGTAAAATCAGAGGGTGCAAGTTCTAGCTCCTATGAATCAATGGTAGATGAAATAGAGAGTGCAAAATCTAGTTCCCATGAATCAATAGTAGTAGCAGAAAATTAGAAACAAATGGTGCAGGTTCTGATTCTAATTCCTGCAAAGCAAACATGGTAAAAGACTTATTAGATGGTGCGGGATATGGTCCTACAAATTAATAGGGGTAGAAGAATCAGGGTGGCTCACATCTATTAATGTAGTCCCAAAATATCCAAGACTTGCTCTCACTAGTCCCATCTCAGGCTCAATATGAGTAACAATAACTTGTCCATGTTTACCAAGTACACCATCTGTGTAACCATATTTTGAAGTAATTTGAAACCTGTTCCTTTAGTATGCTTCTCAAAATCAAGAGAAGACTACTCATGAGTAGCTAACCAAAGCATGAGAAGATGCATCAAAATATGGTTGAGTATCCTCTTGCAAAGTGTTAAGTACTTCTTCCTTCTCTCCTAATTCACCATTATCAAGAGAAGATTGTTCATAGTTAGCCACTGTTATAGGAGCAAAAGCATCAAAAGAAGAAGTATTTCTGAGAAGTATTGAATATCCTCTTGCAAAGGGTCAAGTAATTCATCCTTCTCCCCGACTTCAACCATGAGATTTTGAAAGACAAGTTCCAAGGTTGTTTTCCGCATGTTAATACTAAATTCCATCTTTCAGTTTTTTTATCATACTTTTCACAAGTAGAAGAAATAAAAGCTTAGAATTTGTTAATGCAGTCCTCCAAACGACCTTTAGTACTTCTTGTTACACCTCATATTGTATGAGGCTCCACCTTGTGATTTTCATCACATTGATGGAGATTTGATGCTGGTTCCTTGGAGCTTTTGGATCGACTTGAGGGGGTTTCATCTTCATGGAGCCCTTTCTCTCCATTGCATTGGATCATTTGATGGAGGTTTTTGGTTGAGGAGCTTCACTTCTCCTTGGTTGGATGATTGTGTTTGCTGCATGGTGGTCTTCTCGCATGTGCTTCCATTGTTGATCGCCCATTGATTCATTTTTTATGGATGTGGAGCATATTATCTCATTGTGGTGGTTTGGTATACATGCTTATCTTGGATATGGATAATGGTTCTATCTCCCCAAGGGGTTAGATGATGATGGCTAGGAGATATATGTTTCATGATTGTTGAAGTTTCCTAGTGACTTTGGAATGATGATGTGGTATATTTGTTGTCACTAGGACAGGGTGTTCTAAATGGTCCTCATATATGTGTGATGGGGGACACGCTTGATGATTAGATGGGGTTAGAATTTCTTTAAGTCCCTTCCTCTTATGATGTTGCTTTGGTGGGATGATTCATGTTGCCTTTGTGGGATGTTCCTAGGTGATTTAACTTTATAATGTCACATTTGCTAGACATCACCTAGGGGGGAATGTGTTTCAAGATGTTAGTACTTGATACCCCCCAGGGATGACAACTTCAGAGGTACCCCCACAGGGTGTCATGTTGTTGTTCTACATGAGCTATCTTGCTCATGTTCTCCAAGCTCAAATAGTTCTTCTCATTATCTCCATCAGATGCATGATTGTGCTAGCTCAACTATGGTATATCTCATCCTCTTCCCCTCACTCCTTAGATGGCAAATGCAGTATCGATGGTGCATTATTGGCTTCACTATGATATATCTTGATATTCCATGTATTGGTGTTTCATTTGGATGTGATGCTATAACTTCCTGGTTAGTCATGAAAGTGGTGAACATTAAAATAAAATCCGATAGCACTTCATAACATGCATAGTTTTATTATTTTCCTCATTGTACCTTGGGGGACCATATTTTTCCCTTAGATTTGTTTTCATTTCTCAGATCAATTTGTACTACTGGGTAACTTGTTCAATAAAATGAACATATAAAAGAAAAAGGTAAAAAGGGGTAGTAAGAAACAATGTTGAGGATAGGTAACTCAATGTTAGAGCTCCCTCTTTAAGGCTATTGTATAAAAAACCCTAGCTCATGAAAGCTAGATGAACAAGTAAAAAATACCTATGCATATAAATGACTTTGAGAGTCGTCACATGAAGTCTTTCCCTTCCCTTTTCCATCATTATTCATCATTTTACCTATTTTTCACCTAGGTAGTTGGGAAATATTTGTTGTCCTAGGACTTGGTACATGTATAAGGGTTAATATTGTTCCCCCCCTTGGTAAAACTTAAGCAAATATTAAAACCAACCCTTATTTGTTATGTTGTGTTAAGGGAGATCACCAAGTGTTATCATCTAATGGCTTGCTAGGAAGCTAGACCCATCACTTCAGGTGAGTACCTTGCATTGGGATGTGTGTACCATGCCTCGAGATCTGTGACACCACATTGAGACATTGGGATCCGTGTACTCATATTTGATCGTATCTAATAACATTGGGATCTATGCCATTTGCCTTGGCATCCATGTATTGCCTCAGGATACATAACACCGCTTTAGGATCCAAGATAGTGCATTACGCCATGACAAGGACACCACGTTATCACACCTGCCACGTGAACCACTCAAATTTATTCTCCTTGCTCAGCTAGATGTTGTACTCACACTTGTGCATTATTATTATCTCCTTGGACCACACGTGGGAGCCATTGATGCATTTGAGGAGATGATTACACGTGGTTGGAGTGGTTACAACTTACAAGTGGTTAGATTGACCACTAGATGATGTGCCATTGATCACCATTATTTTCTTGAAGAGCGCCCACACTAAGGAGGCGACACGTGTCATTTACTATTGGATTCTCTCTTCACCATTTTCAAGACATCTCATCCAAGATGTCCCTCAAGGACTCTCTTATCCGACCCACTGTTCTCTATGGTTCAGAGATTTGGGGGCCTTCTTTACTTGAGTTTGATTGGGCCTTGTTATCCCCTTTTTCCAGGGATAACTAGGAGATCATGTCTCGAGGCCCACAGGTCCTAGACATGGAGTACCGAGAGCAGGATTGACCTGAGCATGGCCCTTGAGGGGCCATCCTTCTTCTTCTCCGCCAGACTTGTCCTGTTAGCAGCAACAGCTTCCATCACCATCGGCCTGGACTTGCATCAGTGAAGACTCTTGCTCCATGAGGTAATTGGTCCAAGGTATCATGGTGTGTGTCATGTTTGATCATTATAACCTTCTTATATATGCATCAGGTTCCTTACATTTCTGATGACTACTTGGATTAATGTAAGATCCAAGTAGTCA
>JASDQU011314245.1:1791-16792 GCA_032191745.1 Picea mariana
ATTCTATATAAAATGATTGTCTTTTAATTTTTGGAGAGATTTTGAAATCTATGATGTACATTTGCAAATAGTTACAATGTTATATGATACTCTGTCACATCCATAAATATATAAACTATAACACAGATTTCCCATTGGAACTACAAACATGTTCGTTGGCCTATGCATTTTTTATTTATTCCCTCTCCATCCCTTTCTCCTTCCCTGAAATTCAATGGGGGACTTTGTGTAGGCTTGAGCGAGCATAGCTAAGGTCAAGTAAGGAAGTGAGCAAAGGAAGGGGATAAAGAAGATCTTCAAGTACTATGCTTAATGCCCCACCACTATATAAAGCCACCATTCTCGGGTAGGCTACTCAATCCGTGTGGGCATGGAATAATTAAGTCGTCTTGCATGTTCTTATTGTAAAAGCTTCTTGTTAGTGAAACAAAAATCTTATTAGTCACTCTAATAACCATAGATCACATATTATGTATATACTGATGGTGAAACCTTCCTTATTGCCTCCTCTCACTCTTTAACTTCATCAACATTCAACGAATATAACGATTTCTCTGTTTTCATTTTTTTAGCCATCACACCGTCGTGATGTTACCAAATATATAAAAAAATAGGTAGACAGACATAAATGATTTCGATAAAAAGATTATGCAGCAACCAAGACAAGATAGTGCATGTGGTTATGGTAGTGTAGTGAAACATATGCCTTTCCCATAAAAAATAGTTCCAGTAAATCCAATCCTATTCAAAAGAGGAAAGGGTTGCGGAGCTCATAATGTTGTTAAGTATATTGAGATTTATATTGTATTTAATTATGTAAATAGGGGTAAGGTATGTACAACTCCTTAAACTTTAATAATAGTCAAATAATATTAGGCATTTTCTAACTTTTCTAAGAAATTATTTTTTCGTTAAAATTGGGCGATATAAATTTGCATGAAATCACTTTTTTGTTGTTGTTTAAAATCCATTTCGGGCACTCATATTACACATAAATAATCACTCAAATCTACTGATTTAACAATTTCTAGCCAAATTTCATACAAATGTCCCCTAAAAATATGACCCAAAAAAAATCATTTCGTAAAAAGTTTAGACTAGACTACGACTTTAAATTATATATATCATTATCACTAATTATGAAACTCAGTCTATGTTGTGAAGCGCAATAGGATCTTCCAACAACAACAATCATGACGATGAATAAGACAAAGAGAAGAGAATGGATATACCAACAAAATAATTGAGATCACCATGGCCACATAAACCAAGCAAATAGAGGAATTATATTAAAACTCCATTTTCATTCAAAGAAAGATTTGATTGCATATACATGCACCACGTATTATACCAATGATCGACTGCATATCCATTCACCATTTATTACATCAATCGATGTTGTTAGACTAGTCTGTCATATTTTTAGCTCGGGAGGTACTATGCATGTGTGTCTTGTATGCGGAAGTTACCTTGTACCTACACTACTAGACACTTGACTTTGTAATGGTTTTTTATAAAGTTGTGATAAAGTGGTTATTTTATTAAAGTGAATTTTTAATAAAATGTACATTCTTATATTAAAGTGACTTTATTTCATAAAGTGCACTTATGTTATAAAGTGAAAATGTACTTTAATATTTTAAGTGATTTATTTTTGAGGGAATGAATCATGACCATTGATCTTGTAAAGGCCAGATTAAATCTTGGCCATTAGATCTAGGGTTGGAGAAGGTGAAGGGTCACTTTCAGATTATAAGAGAATGCATTGGGTAGTGTGCAAGACACGAGAGAAGAGATTGAAAGAGAGAGATAGCTTGAAGAGGAGAGGACATAATCTTGGCACATTTCCCAAGAAGAAAGAGGGCACAAATCCCAAGGCAACTTGTGGTGTAACTGAGTTTGATTTTTTGTTGTTGTGAAGGTCATACTGTACAGATCCGTACAGTCTGTACAATATAGGAAAGGGCACAGATTTCAAGATTGGTTTGTTGCACCCAAAATGAGGTATCTACTGGTGTATTTTTCTTGTTGTTGGGGGCATTTTTGTGTTGTTGTTCATACAATACATTTTTGGCACGTTTTCATGTGTGTTGGTACAACTGGGTTGTACAAGTCATACAATTCATTCTGCACAGTTTTCTAGACAACATTTGGAGGGAAAATTTTGTGGTTGTAAGTGGTTTTCTTCTACTGGGTTTTGTTAGTTTTTGTTGATACAACTTTCCTAAAGCTAATAATAGATCTCTTTCTCATTGGGTTTCCTCCACATTGAGGTTTTCCCTGGCATTGCCTAAATTTTCTAAGTATTTTGTGAGTTGAATGATTATTGTTTATTGTGTTTATTCCACTGCAAAATTGTCAAACAATGTGTATTTCTGAATGTAGGTTTAAACATTTTAGAGTTCATAGAAGACAGTTATCTCTAAATTGTTAAGTGTATGACAGAATAATTTTAAGCAAATTTTGTCATTTAATTTTTACACAGTCTCCCCACTTTATCTCTCACAGTCTCAATTTACATATTTTTTTGAAATTGAAAACACATAATTTAAATCAATATTTACTTAGATATGAAGAATATTAATAAGCATTGTGTTTTCAAGAAGGATTGAAATGAAAACTTAAGAAAAGTTTGACCCTCCAGAAATGTTATCCTTCGTGGCTCTCATTACATTTAGTGAAAGCATAATTTATGGAGTTTATTTTTTAATCTTCCCATTGCATAGCATGCTCTCTCATTTTTGTTTATATGTTCATGTCTGTGTTCAATTTCAAATTGAAAAAACCTAAGGGAATCTTAAATGATGATTTAAATGCTGAGGAGGATATTAAAACATGTGGGGATGTAGCTCACATGGTAGAGCGCTCGCTTTGCATGCGAGAGGTACGGGGTTCGATACCCCGCATCTCCATTTTCGTTTTGGTATCTCTTTGTGTTTTGTCTTTGTGCGACTTGATTGTAACAATCAATGGACAAGCACAGAAATCACTAATTTCTGAAATTCCACAAGAAGGTCCCAGAGGGCAAATTTATTTGCGACATAATTTTTTTGTATGCTTACATTATCTCACGGGTTTGTTTTTGTTTGCTTACATTAGCTCAAGGGATCAATCGAGCAGTCATTTTCATTTTGACCATTTACACGCAGGCACACTGTTTTCTTGAGTGAAGGTCGGCCGCTAATGAAACCCTACCAAATTTAATTCATTTTGACCGCAGCCTATGTTTTTTTTTTGTTGTTTAATTGCTTTACGTTTTTGTTTTTTTAAAGTAGATGGGATATCAATTTATATGAAATTACAAATTTATGTTGTTTAGATTATATTTTTAAATCTAAAAATAAATTTAATTAGCTGAAAATCATTTAAATATTAATGATACAAAATTAACCATTTAAATTTACAAATCCAACCAATTTTCATCAAATTTCAAATAAAAATAAACTAAAAAAATTCATATAAAAAACGTTAAACTACTAACATTACAACGTTTTGATAATTACTTCCAATTTTGATAATTACTTCCAATTTTTCCAGAAGTATCGATCCCACGACACGCGGATTGAAAATATGTGTATTATTTATAAAATGATTGTATACTACCACAAACACAATTGAAATATTTGTAACGTTAACCAATCTTTGGTGTCTATCGACTTGATTTCCTATTTTTTTTTTTTAATGGAGCCTTATCGGCTTTGTTTTTTTTCGATATTAAAGTTTAATTATTGATTGTTTGTTTGATTATTGAATATGTCTAATGGTTAAGAACATGTGTTTCCTCTTAAGAGGTCACATGTTCAAATCCTATACCTTCGTAGACTTTACCAGTCAAATCGTTGGGCGGAGGGTATTAATAATAATAATTATTATTATTTATTCTCACAGTGTATGTATTATAGATTTCATTAATGTTTCACTTGAATTTAAATGGTTTTAACTTGTTAATAAATATTTTCCAGTGTTGTTTAGGGTGAAAACTTATTTTGTATTATGGATTGTATTATAATTGAGTTCAAGGTAGAATCAATGTTTTCATCAGGTGTGGGGTTTGAGGTGTATAAATGGTCAATGGTTTATAGAGAATTAGTGATCGTATGTTTTTGTAGTTACCACAGTTAGGGGTTACTTCGACTTGGTCTTCAACGATCTCTTACCTAGGTCTGAGGGTGCTTTGCATTTCCTTAGTCTACCTCTATGTAGAACCTAGTTGGATTCCCTCTCACCAAACTATTTACTTCCCACCATCTAGATCCTATCTCCTTCCAAGCAGAGGGTTCACTTCATCGATTCTCTTCCTAAATGTCAGAGTAACAAACATAATTGATTTCTATCTAAGAGAAATCCCTACAAAATAGAAATAAATTTTGGTTTCAAATAACCCCTACTTCACTGGTTTCCAAAACTCTCTTCCATGGAGCTGAAGAAACCAACCTCCATCTCTGAATGTGTTTGCTTATGATGAAACCCACCATAGCTACCTCTATATGCATTCCTCTCTCCAACAATATGATTATGGCTAGTGCTCATCCTTTGACAGGTTGGCCAACTTCAAATTGTAGCATGCAGGTCCTTGGTCTAACTTCTTAAAGAAGTGAGCCTAAAAGGTCCTTGGTCTAACTTCCTAAAAGAAGTGAGCCTACACTAGTCCTTTGTTTTACCAAGCATTATTCCATATCAAAAATCCTAGCCTAGTGCCTTCCATCCTTGTTAGTTCCTCATCTAGAACACCCTAGGTATATTTAAGTCTCAAAAGCTTTCCCCATAACTCTTTGTTTCCCTTTATCCATCTCCACCAAGTTTTACTTGCTAAGGGTTTTCCACGAGGGCATCACCTTGTTGATCAATATCTTATCACGTTCATTCATAAAGGGGATTTTTAAATTGTAAAAAATCAAGTCGGGGGGATGTGGGGTCTCAAGGGGTTTATAGGTATTTGAGCATATAAAAATGGGTATCTAGTGAAAATAAGGGTTTGTTTTATTGCAAATATGTGTTGGGAGGGGGGTTCAACAAAAGGATTTTGGGAGATGTTTACCAATATCTATTGAAATTAGGGGTATTCTTTAATATCCCATGAATGAAGGTGATATGTCACAGGTTCACTAAGTGAATACCCCATGGGATTTTCCCATGGTTTGTGTGTCCCTTATTCCTATCCCTCTAAAGTATTTGGGTAGGCATATGATGTTTTATGCCACCAAGTCCCACTTTGTTTCTTTCTTCAAGCATCCCCAAATAAAATATTGTTGTAAACTATTGATATATTTGATGATTTTAGCTAGGATGTTGGCACCAAGAAGAGATGCAAGGGCATAGTTTGTAGCACATATTTTATTAAAATACTTTCCCTGGAAAAATTAAGAAACAAAAGGTCCAGTTGCTAAGTTTTATTTCCAATTTGGTTAGAAGGTCTTCCCAAGAGATATTTATTAGGAAATTTTCCACTAGGGGAGCCCCCATATATTTAAAGGGGAGAGAACCTCTTCGAGAGACCAAAATTCTCATGATATTTTGTCAAATATTCATAGGAGTATTGAGAAACAATATAACATATTTACCTTAATTGATGAGAATGTTGGATGTCAATAGAAATGTGTTTGAGTTTGTCTTGAGGGCTCTCGCCTCCTTCACAATGGGCACTCCTTAAAGAATCATTCCATCCACAAACTATATGTGGGAGAGAGGATCCACTACTAGGTGAAGGTTGAGGCCTTTGAGCTAGGCCCCCTCTACTACTTTTTTTGACATATCCCTAGCACCTCAGCCATTAGAATAAATAGAAAGGAGCGTAGACAATCCCATTACATGATGCCTTGTGACACTTTGAACGGGGGAGAGGGGTTTCCATTTATAAGAACATAAAAAGAAATTTAAAGAAACCAATATATTTATTCAACCAATATAACCTTGGTTGAAAATAGAGGACATACCATTTTTTCGTGAAAATCCCAATTTAATCAATCAAAAGTCTTGGACTATCTAGTTTGATCAACATTGCAAGTTTCTTGTTATTCTTTAGGGAGTGAATAGCCTCATGTACCACTATGATACCATCCAATATTTGGCAGCCTTTAATATATCCCCCTTTTTTCTATGAGGTTGTCTAAGACATGATAGGTTTTAATTACTTTGTGATGACTTAGGATATTATTTTGTAGATCACATTACATAGGAGCATTGACTTGAATTTTTCTGCAAAATTTTCTCCATCATCTTTTGGAAAAGGGTGAGGAAGGTAGAATTGAGGCATGCATATTTTTCTCATGTTTTTCAAATATTCCACAAATTCCCACACATCTCTGTTCACCGCTGACTAACAAGATTGAATTTTTTTTGTAGCAAATCCATAAGGTTCATGTGATTTTCCTAATATGATCTTTATAACCATCTATTCCTTTCCTTATAGGAAATTTCTCTCAATAAGATTTCATTTTTCTCTTGAATGACTAAGGGAGGAATACAAATTGTTATGGTCTATGTTGCATCGTTCCTTTTCTCCCAAGGTTCTGATGGGAGCTTATTGTAGTAGTTTCAGATTTCATTTCCATATCAACATGGTTCTCCAACTTGATCCCCTGAGTTGTTTTTAGAGTGACAATTTTGCTATGATTCCTTCAATTGATCATGGAGCTATGGAGTAAATGTGTGTTATTGTCTCTCTCCTTGAGCCACTTATTCCTCAACTTTTGATGCCATAGTATTTCTTATGGCTTTGCTTACATCTCCAACTGGCCCTCCAAAAATTCATCTTGCTTCTTCCTTTTTGCCAATCTACCTTTTTTATTATTGTTAGTTGGAGGTTTTTCGTCCTTTGTTGCAACTCTCATTGGGAATGAATTATATTGCTAAAAAATTATCTATTTTATGACTTGAATTGTGCTTTCACATTCTTTAGGCATTGTTGGGAGGCATACATTCTTGATCCCCTTGTTGTTCTTGCATATTCCCACCAAGTTCTTATGTTTCTTTGGAAATTTGGATGCCTTAACCATAATTTTTCAAAGTGGAAAGGTTTGGGCCAAGATTTAATAATGTTGTCCCATTTTAGGTAGATTAGCTAATGATCAGAACTTGTGCTAGGTAGGATCTCTACATCCAATGTGACCCATTTTCTTAGAAGTGATTATGAAACTATAAATAAGTCTAATATGATTGTGATCTAGTTAGCTCCACCTCTCTTATGGTTCCATGTATGGAATCCATTGTTGGTTTTCATGTCCACCATCTAGATTTTTTTATGGTGTCTTTGAAGGCTCTAATTTCCTCCAATCTATGAGTCCCCCTTCCCCTATTTTCTTCAGAGTGAAGTGATCTTGTTGAATTCCCTATTGATGTTCTAGGGATTATTCTCCAACAAGACTCCCAAAAGTTGAAGCATCTATAGGAATGATGGTTTTGAGGCTAATATAGAGGGACCGTAGAAGTTCATTATCATCTTTGAATCTAAATATATGTTTTTTTAAAGCTTGTTAAGATAAGTGTGCTTGATTCTATGATATCTTATAGTACTTGAGAAGGGTTCCACATAATAGACAAGCCCCCTAAAAATCCATGTGCACTAATTGCCATTGTTTCATAGCCTTTCCAACATCACTTTGTAACTATTGAAATCATAGTGTCACTACCACATTTTATTTATTGAATCATTATAATAGCATGTTTTCCTTACTTATTCAATTCTTCAGGATCCTCTACTTTCCTTTCTCTTTCCCCGTGAAGATTCTGGGATACAATATTCATGTCAAATTTTAGGTGATGAGATAAATTACTTGTTAGAGAGCCCTATCGCTTGTCCCAAGTCAACTAGATGTACCCCTACTTCATCATTTTTTTATATCTAGGTATTTCTCCCTCTCTTCTTCTCTCCCCCTCCTAAGTTTTTTTAGTTTTGAGAGAGATTGTCCTAATTCCCAAGGAAACAAATTATCCTTGGTTTTGTACAACAATGCCCATTTTCATTTTCCCTTTCATGGGTTCCTTCTGAAACTATTGGAGCTAGCCTTCTATTAGGTTTTTCAAATGTTGGCCAACATACCTAACTCATTCTATGTCCTTGGGGCTTCCCCTATAGCTTGGTTTCTTAACTTCATTTTCCTCCTTTTGGGATCTCTTGAGAGGATTCTTGGGGTCTTAACACTATGGTAGTTGGCTCTTCCCCTTTGGACTATTTATGAGTTTTCATTTCCTCTTCCATTTCGGATGTTAGGACCTAGAAGTTATTGCCATCTTTGGTGTTGTCGCAAGACGTACTCTTAAAATTCTTCTTATTTGATTCACACTTGATTGAGACCTTGAAAAAACCCTCCTTATCCAACTCCTCTTTAGGCTTCCTTTGATTGACCAATGTGTTGAGTGGGTAATCTTTGAAGAGATGTCTATGTTCATGACATTAATGGCATTAGAAAGAAACATGATCCATAGTATAAGGTCTAGATCCATTATGTATCTTGGAAATTAATACAAACAAACTCTTGAAAGTCCTCAAACACATTCATACAAACAAAAATATGAGCATAACATGTATATTTACCAGTTCTGGTGACTTCAAATGTTTTGAGAAAGGTGCCTAACTTATTTCCAATCCTTGCTAGAGTTACTTCCTCCCAACACTCTTGTCAAGGAGTGTAGAGGCATATCTAGATTGGAGCTTTTGTGAAGTCCTCCTTCTTTGGGTTGAACCTTTCCCTCTAGTATCGTAGGTGCAGCCCCGTAGAGTTGAAGAAGTGAGGTACTTCCTTAAAGACCCTTTCACTATCCTCAATACGGGAAAAAAATGTGGTGAACAATTCCTTACATTGGAACTTTATACATGCTTTCCCTTTAGTATTATGTTGAGTATTTATGTTGAGTATTTACCCACCAGATCAATGCCTTCTTAGCTAATGATATTATTGTGAACTTACCAATGATAACATCATCCTTCATATACTGGATGTAAGCACTAATTCTTTTGGAGGTGACCTCATACCTTGGGTTCACATCAATGTTTTCCTAACGACCTCCTATTAGTGTTTTTTTCCTTTTCTAACAACTTCTCCCTTCTTGGCTAGATTAATGGACTCCCCTGCATCCTTAACACCCTTTCCTACACCCCCCATCTTTGTTATCTTCCTCAATTCACCCATTACTATTTCTTTGAAGGAGGGAGATGTTTGTATTATCTCTTTCACCACCATAACTACATGTAGTGTATTATCTCCAGACCCAATGCTTTCAGCCAGGCATTTCATGTGATGAACGACGTCACATTAGACATCATTCAAAGCACTACCCTATTGTCGGCGACACTTTGTATTGCCAAGGTATTGACATTATTCTATGACGTCGCTTAACCCATGAAGAGGTTGAACAAGTTTTAAATGACTGTCACCTTGGAGCTTGCAGTGGTCATCTTTATGGGATGGCTACAACCCAAAAAATATTACATGTCGGTTATTTTTGGCCTTCAATATTCAAAGACTACATTGAGATCGTTAAAAAATTCCCACCCTATCATATCTTTCAGAAGAAAGCATGTACCCACCCAACTCCACTCTATCCAATTGTCAACATCAACCCCTTTACAAAATGAGGTATTGATTTCATGCAATGTAATCCTACCTCAGTTGGGGAGCACGGTTATATTATCGTTGTAGTCAATTATTTTACTAAATGGGCTAAGGCTATGCCTACATTTCTTAACGATGGTTGAACTGCAACACTCTTCATGTTCAATCACATCATCACTCGCTTTAGAGTCGTACAAGCTATTGTAACCGATCATGGATCCCATTTCCAAAACCAGATAATGGGTGAATTGCACACCAAGTTGGGTTTTTGTCATGAAAACGCATCCCCTTACTATCCCCAATGGAGTCGCAATTTTCTGTTACGAAAATATTCCCTTGCGGACATGTGAACTTTCCCTTGGATTACAGACCCCTCTACCAAGACAGAAAATTACATTGGGACATTACCATTCTTATAGATTCATTTTGTCCATCTAAAAAGAGAGAAGGAGGGGAAGTATGATGTACCTTGTTTACGACATTTGTCCAAGTTTCTCCAATCCACGAGCTCCAATCAGTACTTGCAATGGAAAACAAGAAACAAATGATTATCTCCTACTCTAATGGATTAGACAAAATCAATTTATCTATGTAGATTAAGACAACCATAGACAAGCACATGTAAACGCATACTTTAAGGAAATAGGCCAAGTATATTGAGGAGAAATTCAAAATGAAACTTACAATCTTCAGATGATATTGCAGTAGCCTCTCCAAATCCTCCTCGTCCAACCCTTGCTCAAAAGATCCACAATCAAAATAGCAATGCTTTTGTTGATTTTCTCCTCTTTTTCACTATGGAAATGTCTCCATTTATAGGCTTTGAGAGCCTCAACCACCTTGAGTATATTTGGAATTGGTTGAGGATATGGCTCCATAAGTTGTGATATCTTCCTTAGATGCATTCCTGGAGTCGGATTCGAGCCAAACTAACCCAAGCCATCCATAATTGTCTTTATAGGAAAGTGGGATCTCCTCCAAGATTCCATCAACCAACTCAGTGCTCCCTTAAAGTGAAAAATAGAGTGTTGTAGCGCCCCCCCTAAGATGGAAAAGGAGCACTAGCGCTCCCTATGTATGAGAAGGGGAGCGTTGATCTTCCAAAAAGTCACCAAGATCAGTAATTCCCTAGGTAAAATACTTGTTTCGACTGTCAGGTGATGGGGTTTCTTCTTCTAACATGTTTTAGGGGTTGTAGCAAGTGTTTTTATGGTGTCACATTAAAATTATTCCCATTTGATTCACACTTGCTTGGGACCTTGAAAAAACTCTCCTTATCCACCTCCTCTTTAGGCTTCCTTTGATTGACCATTGTGTTGTGTGGACAATCTTTGAAGAGATGTCTATGTTCATGACATTCATGGAATTAGAAAGAAACATGATCCATAGATAAGGTTTAGATCCATTATGTATCTTGGAAACTAATACAAACAAACTCTCGAAAGTCCTCAAACACATTCATACAACCATTCTGTATATCAACCAATTTTACTTAAATGTGGTTTTTGCTAGTATAAGTCATCTCATGAAATGAGTTCAAATTTTTTAACTAGTGAAATTGCATAGCAAGAAGTCTCTTCCTTCAAGAATTGTTTTAATTGTTCATTGCTTCGCTGGGAAAGGGGATTGTATTTAAAATGATTGTCTTTTAATTTTTGGAGAGATTTTGGAATTTGTGATGTAAATTTGCAAATAGTTACAATGTTATAAGATACTGTGTCACATCTATAAATATATAAATTATAAGACAGAATGCACATTGGAACTACAACCATGTTCGTTGACCTATGCATTTTTTTGTTTATTCCCTCTCCATCCCTTTCTTCTGCCCTGAAATTCAACGAGGGACTTTGTGTAGGATTGAGCGAGCATAGCTAATGTCACTTACGCATAGCTCAGGTAAAGAAGTGAGCTAAGGAAGGGGGTAAAGAATATCTTCAAGTGCCATGCTTAATGTCCCACCACAATATAAAGCCACCATTATCCGGTAGGCTACTCAATGTGTGTGGGCATGGAATATTTAAGTCCTATCATGCATGTTATTATTGTACAAGCTTCTTGTTATTGAAACAAAACTCTTGTTAGTCACTCTAATAACCATAGATCACATATTATGTATATACTGATGATGAAACATTCCTTATTGCCTCCTCTCACTCTTTAACTTCATCAACATTCAACGAATATAACGAGTGACATTACCAAATATATAAAAGATTAAATGATTTCGATAAAAAAAATTATGCAGCAACCAAGACAAAATAATGTATGTGGTTATGGTAGCGTAGTGAAACATGCCTTTCCAATAAAAAATAGTTCTAGTAAATCCAATCCTATTCAAAAGAGAAAAGGGTTGTTGAGCTTATATAGTGTTGTTAAGTGTATTGAGATTTATATTGTATTAAATGATGTAAATAGGAGTAAGGTATGTACATCTCCTTAAATTTTAATAATAGTCAAATAAGATTAGACATTGTCTAACTGTGCTAAGAAATAGTTTTTTTCTTAGAAATGGAGCCATATAAATTTGCACAACATGACTATTTTTTATTGTTTAAAATCCATTTCTGAATACATAAATAGATGCTATGAACTGCAATATACTCTTCCAAAAACAACAATCATGACGGTCGATGAATAAGACAAAGAGCAGACAATGATATACCAACAAAATAATTGGGATGACCGTGGCCACAAGCAAATAGAGGAATTAGGTTAAAACTCCATTTTCATTCAAAGAAAGATTTGACTGTGTATCCCTGCACCGCGTATTATACCAATGATCGACTGCATATCCATTCACCATTTATTACATCAATTGATGTTGTTAGACCAATCTCCCCACTTTACCTGCTGCCACAGTCTCAATTTACATATTTTTTTGAGATTAAAAACACATAATTTAAATCAATTTACTCAGATATTATTGAACAAGATTAATAAGCATTGTGTTTTCAAGAAAGATTGAGATGAAAACTTTTGAAAAGTTTGACCCTCCAGAAATTTTGTCCTTCATGGCTCTCAATACATTTAGTGAAGCATAATTTATGGAGTTTATTTTTTAATCTTCCCATTGCATAGCATGTTCTCTCAGTTTTGTTTATATGTTCATGTTTGTTTTCAATTGCAGGGAATGTTGAATGATGATATAAATACTGAGGAGGGTTTCGAAAAAAGTGGGTATTTAGCTCACATAGTAGAGCGCTCGCTTTGCATGCAAGAGGTACGGGGTTCAATACCCCGCATCTCCATTTTCCTTTCGGTTTTGTGCGACTTGATTGGAACAATCAATGAATAAGAACATAAATCACTTGCATGCCCCTGGCACACTACATCCCATTGTGACAAGAACACACAAAACAATAAGACAACTTTGTCTTTTCACTAGTCTTCCATCTCAGTTCATTAAATTAACCGTATGACATAGTAAAAGGGCCATAGATCCTAGGTCTGAAGGTGCTTTGAGAATTAGTGATCGTATGTTTTTGTAGTTACCATAGTCGGGGCTACTTCAACCCAATCTTTGAGGGTCTTTTACTTAGGTCTGAGGGTGCTTTTCATTTCCTTAGTCTACCTCTATGTAGAACCTATTTGGATTCCCTCTCACCAAATTATTTATTGCCCACCATCCATATCCTACCTCCTTCCAAGTAGAGGGTCCACTTCATATCCTACCTCCTTCCAAGTAGAGGATCCACTTCATTGATTCTCTTCCTAAATGTCAAAGTACCAGACATAATTATTTTCTATTTAGGAGAAATCCCTACAAAATAGAAATAAAATTTGGCTTCAAATAACCCCTACCTCACTGGGTTGCCAAAACTCTCTTCCATGGAGCTGAAGAAAGCGACCTCCATCTCTAAATGTGCTTGCTTAGGATGAAACCCACCATAGCTACCTCTATATGCATTCCTTTCTCCAACAATATGATTATGGTTAGTGCTCATCCTTTGATAGGTTGGCCAACTTCAAATTGTAGCATGCCTCGTCACCTCTTAGCAAGTCTCCTCCATATTCCCACACAAGAATGAAGGAGTTGTTGCATGTCCATCTAGCTGACACACTATCATACCTCTAACTAGCCTCCTTGACACCCTATTGAGGGGACATACATCCTTGTCGTTGATGCAAAGAAAATCCTCCTCGAGTCCACTTGGTTCCATCATTCTCCATTCCATGTTTAACTTCTAGTTTCATCTTAATACACCCTCATTGGCAAGTGTGTCTGCCAAACCATTCATCTTGCGATGAACATTTGAGGAGATTGTAGCCGAAAAGTGCTTATGGAGATCCTCAATGTTCTTGCGACCTATAGTGAGGTGCCAATTCCTTGATATATTCTCTAGCTTAAATCCATTTTGCAGCTTTGTTAGAGCATTAACATGGATTTGAGTCCCCTTCTACAATCAATTCCCCATATCCATTAAGCTTGGTTATTTGTAGAACCTTTTCAAAAATAGACATTTGTGCTCGATTGTTAGTGCCATGCACTGCATAGCTAGTAAAGACTCTCAAAATATTCCTAAGGTCATCTCTCAAAACCACTTTGATACTTGCTAGGTTAGGATTTCCTTTGGAGGCACCATCAAAGTTAAATTTAATGAAGTCTATGGGTGTCCTTAACTAGAACTATGGTGATCTTGTCTAAGCCTGAATGGGCTTGGTTTTATAGGTTATGCCCAATAGATCAATGCCCTATGTTGCCAATGTTTTTTGCTCCTTTCTCAAATTCTTCTTATCTTCCTCTTTCCGTTTTGTAGCAATGATGGATTCATTTATGTTTCTTTTCAAATTAACCCGAGTTCCACCATCTCTCATTGTTGGTCTTTGAAGATACACCAATTATGCTCTTTCCAATCTGATCACGGTAGGAAGCCAGAAATAGTTTCCAAATTATATATAATATTGATTTCTTCAATGGTGAGGGTCTCTAGTCTTCAAAAGTTCCTAAGACATCATTCCTTTTCCTATTCGATTATTGATCCGATATCTTTCCATCGATGACATTACATAAATTGCATTAAGAGTATGAATCAAATATTGTGTGCAACATTAATTAAACAAGGAAGAAATATGGAGAAAAGAAGAGAAATGAGACAGTAACACAATAGTTTGATAATGGAGTTCGTCGAACATGACTATGTCTGTGGGCCCTGCTTCAAAGTGGAGAGGCTTTATATTGTTCTCAGCAATAAAATTGGCATAAATACATCACTATACCTCAAGTTTGAAACTGGCCTTCAACTCTGTTGCCTAAATGAAAAAACGGACATCCATGGTGGACTCGTGGCGAGAAAATGTGCAGAAATGATTGTCAAATCATGAAATTCTGACATTTTTCATCCCATACCCTCTTGGGTTCTTCACCTTGGTTTGCATGCCACCATCTTGCAATGATTACTCATGTACCTACATCGTAAATCATGCCCATACTGTACTTGGGCGCAGAC
>JASDQU011314246.1:1027-21775 GCA_032191745.1 Picea mariana
ACACAAAATCAAATATCAAACCTTAGTATGATTCTCCTTCTATCCTCCTCTTGTTCCTCCCTTTCCTTTTGCCTTTAAACAATTTAGAATTGGTTGAAGTAGTTGAACTACTTCATTAGTTAAGTTAACTAAAAACTCAACCGACTTTTTAGTTAGGGGGAAAAGTAATAAATCATAATAAGGGTTTTAAATAAATAATAACTAGTAGGTGGGACCCCTTGTGACTCCCTTTAGCTCTTAACAATCGTAACATAACTAGTTAATTTAAACAAAAACATTCCTCCTTGTGTCTCCCATCATCACATTCATGTTTGACAATTTATCTCATTATTTGAAATTATTTTCAAAAATATATTACTCATATATCCAAAAACAAACATGTCGTTCAAAACCTCTAAAGTCAACTATCATCAACAATAAATCAAATATAACTCAAAAACCATATTTTCCACTCTGAGATGCAATCTTTCCCTTGTTGTTGTTGTCACCCCTCGATCTCTCTGAATTTTCCATTGGTTGTGCTGAGTCTTTAGGCCTAATCTCATTGATCACATGAGAACAATCATCCCTCAAGTGCATACGAGAAGACATAGATTTATCAGAGCCATTGGAGGGTGAGGAAGGGGAAACAATGGATTTTCCTTTGTCAGGGGCATGGTGGGCCTCGGTTTTCAACATTTTTCTATCATGAGAGGACTAAACTGGTGAGTGGACAGGGGCAGATTGGACAATCTGATTGATAGGAGGGGGTGTAGGTAAAGACAAATTGGGATAGCCACGATGTTAGGAGACTGCTGGGTGGAAAATCTCTTTCCATCCGTCATTTTTGGGAACCTCTGGTTGCAATGAGACATGAGGGGGTATGAGAATACCAGGGGCTTGTGGAGCTTGGAAGGGAGGCCTTTTAGGCCTAGGTTGGACCACTCCTTGCCCAATCCAATTGAAAATTCTAGCCTGAAAAAGATGGTCTAACTCTTGTGAGTCAACATCAAAGTGAATGGAGAATCTAGGCCTTCTAGGGCCGCTGTTCCAATTTCCTCTTCCTCGGTTACCTCTGCCATGGCTACCTCGGCTGAAAAATCTCATTCCTGCATGCATGATTGATTAACAAATAGTTCTTTTAACAACCATACATGACAACTCCTTAAAAATATGAAATAAATTTTGTCTCAACAACATATCAAGCTCATGAAATCCAATCCATACAAATTGCTTAACTGTTGTCAATGATAAGGGGGTGAACAAAAGGTTCTTGGATGTGCGAGGGGTTTGTATTGAGCAAAAAAATGTTAAAATGAGGAGGAAAATAAGCATCGTTACTACTCACAGACAACACACAATCAACTGTAATTTAAACAAAGGAACATGCTGTTGTAATCCATCCAAGAAACTATGATTTAAAATTGTTACAATACAAAATTCTCTTAACTGTAATTAAATTTTAGGAACATGGAGTGAAAAATGGATATGGGAAGGCGAGGGGATTGTAATTAGCGAAGAGTGAAATAATGGTAGGGAAAGAGAGCGGATATTGTTCACAAAATTAATTAAGTAATCCATAAAACCATTATATATCAAACACAAAAAGTCCAACACCAACCAAATAATCATTGTGCTCAATTAAACAACTACTATGTATAATTCAATCAATTCTGTGTATCAACTTGATTACTGTTCGCAATCAAATATTTAATATAGTGTCACCAAAACAAGACAATATGCATTCTAAAACAACCTGTAGAAGAGTTGTGTTTCTTCTCATTTATCCATTTAATGTTTTAAAACAATTCCCAAATGAATACACAGTCATCTAATTCCACCTTGTTCAGTATCAACACATCAACCACTGTCCATGAATTATTTCATTCATCAAACACAAACACAAAAATTGTGCCCGATTTTATTCCTCAATTCCATTTAACAATTAAGTTGTAATGGGACCACATTGTCACATAATCTATGCTCATCTCTGATATAATGCATGATATCCATCAACTATACACAATGGACAATCAATAAAAAATCATCAATATATCAAATTGAAATAACCTTGACTTGCCATTTATATGCACAACAATCACTACTTCGACTTATACGATGCTGTAGGATACACAAACCATTCAATAAAACACAAGAGCATTATTGCAGCTGTACATGTCTATTCAATTTGGATCTAAACATCAAACGATGCTGAATTATCAATCCAATACAAGGAAACAACGATAGTATGCCTAAATCCATTTCTCAATTCAATCAAACTGCAGCAAAACCATATTGTTATAAAACCCGTGCCCATCTCTGATGGCGTAATAAAAAAATATCCATAGCATACACAATGGACAAACACACAACAACTATCACGATTGCAACACTCCCATTTGGCAATTTAAAACATACATTCACAACAACCATCAACTCAACCTTACATGTTTTAGGAAGCCCACACATACCAATGCATCACGCATGAAGCATCTCTATGAATTAATCAATTATAAACTAATGTTGGGTTAACGATTCAATAATTACAATGTAAGAGACAACGAATATGTATTCAATCCCATTTCTCCAATCAACCAATTAACCATGTTGATCTTATTAATTCAATTGTTATAATAATCAATGCAATGACTAAATACCAATAACCAACACCACTACCAACATAATCAACAGACACGAGCCAACAACCGAACACTGTCAACGATACACCACCAACTCATAAAAATCAACAGTATACCTGACAGGACATAACGATTCCCTTTATAAAAAACTAGGCTTTGAGAAATCAAGGGTTCGCTCTATGGACCAACACAGGGAGACTGGAGTCGACCCTCAACACCAGGTGAGAACCCCTGAGATCATACGGTGGACACACAGAGCATACCAACAATAACTCTACAGACATGGTGAGATAGGAGAGACTATGAACGGAGGAGAAAGGCTTGATTTTGGTCCTGTAATAACACCAAGAACATGCAGGGTATAACCCTCATGGTTTACCAATCAACCCGAAGAATGATCAGATAAAACAGAGCCAAGAGATAGAAATCAACCTTAAGCAAGCCCCTTGGCATGATAGCCATCATAACCCACTGTGAAACCATCAACAACATGAATGAACCCATACCCAAGTGAAACTATACGTAGTGACACAAGGTGGTTCAAACCCAACAACCCCATAACAGTAGAATGACTAGGTATGGTGACACAAAAAAAAAGAAAATGTGGAGACAACCAACCAATCTGGACCGAATGAAACCCTTCAACCAACCACTAAGGATGACAGAGAGCCTCCATGGATTCTAGCACTCAGAAAGATAAATGAAACTGTGACTTCAACCATCATCATAATGAAAACCACACAACAACCATTCCAGAGAAAAACCATAAGTTTACATAGTTTCCAGTCTCAAGGAAAGAACAAACCCATACATCCCAAGCCAATATCTATTTCATAACCAGAGTAGATTCATGTATGGAGAAAAGACATACCTATAACCAAGAAAACCTTAAAAATGTGATCTTTGTCGAGCGGTTCTTCCTCTTCTGGAAAGTCAGAGCATAACCACAACAAAACATAGTTGAACAATAACCAAGCTAGGGTGACGGCTAGTGGAAGGAGTATGAGCAATGTGCAGTAAATGCACATCACCTCCACCCCCACTCATTCAATTCTTTAGTACACGTCAGCCAACCTTCCATTAATCCGCTTAATTAATTTATGCATCGAACTTAACATCCATCACTTGTCAAACATGCCACCCATATCACATTTAACCATTGCCAACTATACCATAACGCATATCAAACATGTTTTCATATAACTCAATAAATTGCATAGCTACTAACTTGTTAGCTAGGACTAACAACGATCTTTTAATTTCAATGCATGTAGTGTACCATAGTAGCATAGTTTAATCTCTTCTTTAGATTTTTTCCCATATGTATTTTGTTCTTTTCCATGACTAACATATGTTTTGTGTAGGTGTGATATGTAATAGATCATGGCACAATTATCACTGAAATAACAATTCTCATAAGCTCTTTGTGAAAATGAATTGATAATTTAGAGTAAAGAAACCCACTCATAGCATATCCATCACCCATTTGTTGCGAATAGAACCAACCTTGGAACATGAATCAAGCCAAAACCTGTAAGCAGTGTGGAACAACAACATACCATCAAATAAGAACCAAATCTGATCCTCTAATCTACGAGGGGGTCCCACCTACTAGCATTATATATATCGTTAGCTTATAATAATAGGCTTTAGTAATACTTTGCAGGAAAAATCCTTTTTGCAATTTTTATCATCAACACACTTCATCAACCTCCATTCATTTACGATGTCATGCAATCAACAAGTTACCTCAACTTGTAAGATTCACCACAAGCTCAATTTTCTATTTCTGATTCTGAAATTTCTATCTGAGGTACTCCTGCATGTATTGTCATACCTTTGCAAATTTCACAGTCTGGAAAGCCACATAAAAGAAGTTATAGTAGAAATTCCAAGCTGACTTTTTTGAAACATATTTTCAGGATTATTTCAGAATCCTAACTTCCACAGAGCATATCTATGAAAATATTGTGGTTCAAAGTCTGAAATTTTAACCATAGATACTATGATCTCTTTTGTCCATATCCTCCAAATTTCATGGTCTGAAACTTCCCAGAACAAAAATTTATATCAAATATGGCATACCCTCCTAAATTTTGTCCTATTCTAGAGAGCTCACTTGTGCGGAATGCCACACATGGAATATTTGATGTATGGATCTGACAATGGTACAAAACATACTAAAGTATGTACTATAACCAATACATTTAGTCTTACTGAATTTGGATCTGGTATGAAGAAGTTATGATAGTTTTATCCGAAACACATGTTTAATACTAGTTTCAGGACTAGCCACAAACTCTATTTCCACGGAGTGTAACTCCAAAAATACAATGACCCACAAGCTGCATTTTTTTATCAAACTTGGATATGTTTTCACAACGGCCTCCAGATTTCAATGTATGAATCATTGTAGAAAACAATTTACTATGAAACTGATGAGATGACCTGTAAATAACATACCTTAGAAAGCACCATAAAAAGACTTTATCCTCCCTTGAATTTCAGCCTTCTTTACTTCACCTTCCCTATGAAATTCGCCTTAGATATCCTTTGGTTACCTTAGTCACCTTTAGAAATTCAATATGCTCAATGATACTAATGGGATACCCTTTCTCTATTATTTATACTCTCCAAGTAGCTTCCTCTAGAAGTATCCACTTAACCACTTTGTCCACTTAGCCACTTTTTCCACTTAACCAAATTTTTCCACTTAGCCACTTTGTCCACTTAACCACTTTTTCCACTTAGCCAGTTTGTCCACTTAGCCAGTTTGTCCACTTAATCACTTTGACCACTTAACCACTTTATCCACAAATAGTAAACTCTCCAATTCTAGTTGCAACTAATTTATTTTTAATTGTTTTCTTGTTTCAACCACTTAACCCATGACTAACCAATTTGATTGGTCAACTTCTTCTGGGAGATTCTAGAATAATTTGACTTCTTTGACCTTCTAGAGGCTTCCAAATAAATCATGAGGGTTCTCCAACTTCACATGGCCATAACTCTCTAATCATGAGAAGTTATGTGACGTTCCACATATCACCATAAACAACATGACATATACTATCCATATGGAATAGTTTCTCCTGTAAATTCACTTATATTCATTACATTATTCCTTAATAAAACTTGGGTTCCCTAACCACACTATTGGGATACCTAACCATTTGGACTTCACACAACGTCTTCTCATGATGGATTTCACCATAAGGGGACCACTTTGAGAACTTTATCCAGAAGCGTCTTCCCATGAGGGCTTTCACCATAAAGAGACCACTTTGGAGTTTATCCATTTGGTTATTCCTATCAACCATGACAAGACAATAATGACCAACCTTTACATCATCCCGTCTATACATCAATCCATGACAATACATCGCTATGAAACCACTTGACATATTTGACATCAATTACATCTATGACAACATAGGGCATCAATCAATACATCAATAATACTATGACAAAGACATCAACTCTTTGAAATCAATCATTTGACATCAATGACAACATAATGCAACATATGTCACTATCCATACTGAGTTTTATTTTCCTTTATGTTCTTTTGACGATTGAATTCCTGTTTCAGTCATATGCAAGAGATTCCAAATCGATAACTTCATCGACCATTTGGGGTATGGGTTGATATCTATTACAAAATGAGCTAGATGACTAAATGAGGAAACCATAGATAGGTTTGAGTCATATAACTAAGATAATATAAATATACTCATAATAACACCATATGATATTATCAATGAATAAATGGTGCATTTGTTACAAATGAGTTTACCTCCTTATATATCAATGTTCATTAATCAAATCATTTCCACTTATGAATGTGGGATATATTTATTTACAAAAAAAGCAAACATTAACATATTCTAAAGTCATAAAGTGAATTTATTACATAGTAATCCTTATATCTCTAATACCCCCCATAAGGCATATAGTGTTGAAACCAAATGCATATACTAAATGTAAAAATGAACACCAAACATCAATAACATCCTTTAGAAGATTCTTATTCTGACATAGTTCCTGGATCACTTTGAGCTCCATCAAATTGCATCATAACCTTCATAAAGGTGCAATCACTGAGTTGAATTCCTGAGTTCCCATAATCCACCTCCTCGAACTCCCGAATCACGAATCTCCCAAAATCAATTACTGGACAACAATCCACATGCATGTCACATAACCTCACTAGAAGACTACAATCAACATTCATGTATCTCTAACTAATGAGAGATATTTATCTATACCCACAACTTCTAAACTAGCTGGGAAAAAATCCATTTTTAGTTGTTAACTGATCCCTTCCTTTCTTCAAAGCGCGGGCTTCCTAAAATGCATAAAACTCTTTTCTTTAATAGATTTTTCACCACTATAGACATCCGATGAATATTCAACCATGGCTACACTCACTATATGTTGTTTATCTTTGACCTTTCCCTTAAGAATGCCATTGGCTCGCTGTCTACAATTCTAAGATGCATGACCTAGATTCTTGCAATAGTGGCATTCTATTTCCTTTTTGTCTTTTTCTGATCTATTGCGGTTGTTTCTTGCATACAATGCAAACTTGGATTGTCTATCACTTTCAATGGTTCTCTTTTCTTGTTATAGAAATACAAAAAACATTTCATCCATACAGTGTGAAGGTAGCTCACTCAAGGTAAAGATAACACTATTGTATTTAGGTAGCAAACTGTTTAAGAGAATATACTTGGAATCCTCCTCATCAACTAATCCCTTGACTTCTATAAGTTGTTTGATAATAGTTCTTAGATTGTTTACGTGGCATGAAATGATGGCTTCAGTTGGCATCTTAAAGTTGAATAACTAAAATTTTAGGGAAAATTTATCATTCACAGCTTGTGCCCCAAATAACTTGTTGATATTTTCCTGTATCTCCTTGGATGATTTGTCCATATCTACATTATGTAGCTCTAAATCTGAGAGGGAAAGGCCAATATGTATTTTTCCTTATCATCTCTACTCTGCCACTATATCTACTTGTTTGGATATGTAGGTGCCTTAGTTCCTTTAACAATTCCCCGAAGGTTTTTATTCATTAATTGCATCTGGATCTTCACTTTTGACGTATGGAAATTGAAACCTTAGTACTTCTCTAATGACATCTCAATGATTGACCATATATGATCTTTTTCGCTGCTAAAAAAATAATTAGCAATGGAAGAAAGATCAATTGTATAACTACAATAAAACCCTTTCTTCCTCCTCAAATTGTGGCACTTCATGGCTCTTAGACTATTGAAGTCACAAGAGTGGAAACCTTGTCTTTCAAAGGCCCAATAATCTTGATACGACTTCCTTATCTGATACCATATTACAAAATGAGCTAGATCACTAGACAAGGAAACCCTAGATAGGGTTGATTCACATAACTAAGCTCAAATAAAAATACTCACAATAACACCATATGATATTATCAATAAATAACTGGTGCATCTATTACAAATGATTTTACCTCCTTATGCATCTGTTAGCATTAGAAGTCACACCTAGACTATTGTAGGTGTAAGACTAATACCCATCAAAATTTGAATAATTAAATCAATTTTATGGTTGGTGGATTAGCAAGAAAGAGAAAGAAAGAGATAAGCATACTGTCTGTAGAGGCATCCCATTGGGAATGAAATCATAACATTCTGAAGATCAAAGACAATCAAGCTTCCTACCAGAAAAAAGGGTTATTTAATGATGAAAAAAAGAATGAATTATATAACACTACGCATAAATATTCATCAAGCAATGATCCTCTTTGAAAAATGAATAAAAAAAGACTTGAACAAAAATCATGAAAGAAGGCAATCACTGCAAATCATTTGCAGCTCATGAATCTCCTACCCATGAACAACCATTGATCCTCAATGTCTTAAATTCATTCAATCAATATGCAAATGTAAAATGGAAAATAGATAAAACACAATTTGATAGTAACAACTCTCATGAATCTCTTATGGAAGAAATGTTACATTCTGATATGCCTAGTAGGCTTACAAATCAACATACACAACTAAAATACCTCTCCATCTCTCTCCTCACTCCAACCTCTATT
Source organism: Picea mariana (assembly GCA_032191745.1). Taxonomy (NCBI): domain Eukaryota; kingdom Viridiplantae; phylum Streptophyta; class Pinopsida; order Pinales; family Pinaceae; genus Picea; species Picea mariana. Next base: position 9,734 of record JASDQU011314246.1, read on the forward strand.
TTTGGAGTGCTCTCACTCATTAAATAGAAAATTACATCAATTATCTCTAGGAGGTCGCTGCCTACTCCATGCATTGGATTATATACTGTAGAGATATGTGGCAAACAGAAAATCCAACTAAATCCTTGATTCCTGGAAACTGTCTTTTAGAATAAATGAAACTGTATCCAACTCATTGCATGGAGATTTAGTGGAGATGAATCTTAGGTAAAAATTTCCTTTGGTGTCTAACTGATCTCTGAGAACCCATTTGAACCTCCTTAGACATGTGGCAGCCCTCCTACAACTCAGATTTATTAGACTATTAGAGTTTGCAACACAAATTCAGGATTCGATGCAAACTTTCCTATAGGTGATGATTTCAACGTTTCTCGAAAACAAAAAACTAGGTCAAGCTGATTTTTTTCCAGTAAGTCAATGCTATTATGATTAATATCCAAAGAAAATTTTAGAATAAACCAATTCGGAATTTAAATTTATGATGAAAATATGATTCTATTGTGCACTAATTTGCTGTAAACTATTTCAGTTAAGTTTTCAACGCACAATTAAGTTTGCAGTGCACATGTGAGTTTGCAGTGCACAATAGAGTTTGTAGAGCACTTTTGAGTTTGCAATGCACAATCAAGTTTGTAGCGCACAATTGATTTTGCAGTGCACCGTTGCAAATGGAAATGAAGATAAGAAATGATAAAGATTCCTTTTGAAACCGACCCTTGGAGATGTTGGATGATGGACAGGCACTAAAAACAATATTGGCGCTAACATTGGCTCCTAATGGGGAATGACATGCTCCCTTCGAGCTGCCAAGAAATTGTAGTTCCAGTTCCTTATCTATTTTGAAAATATGAAACTTGTAGTTGTCCATCATGCGCGACAGTCAACCTAAGATGAAAACTATGAATTGTTCCTGCCTGGAGTATACTTGTGCTCTTTATTACAAATTAAAACATTCACACACTAAAAATAAACCTCAAACTATAATCTGACCACACTGTGTAAATTGAAGGGAATGCTTGAAACATCAAGCTTATTTATTTACAATTCCTATACTAACCAACTAAAGAACCACTTTTCCCATGTATATACAAATTTCTAAAATAGCCAATCAAGCAACTGATTTCTTGGCATGGATTTATGATTGCAGTTGTCTGAAAAAACATAAAAATAATTTAATGTATGCAACAAAAAATTCTTAGACATCTCATACTCACAACAACAAATAAACACCACGCCCAAACTGTCAGTGTGTGAAGATTTTGAAAACAAAAACTCCATCCAATCGACTATTGGATCATGAAACTCATGCCAATTTTTTTGGGGCTGATCCAAAGGAGAAGGCTACCACTATACTGAATCTGATATATGAATAACATTATGATCTCTCCTATTCTTAAAAACAAAATAATGTTGCAATATATTTTCACCATTTTCAAATATTTCAAGTGAAGGATGAAAATGAAGCTTGTCTTCATGATCTTTTATAGGAGTAAGTATATTTTCAAATTTATCATAAACAGGTAAAATTTGAACACACACAAGCTCAGAGACCTGTTTATCATCCTTCTCTTCAATCAAAGGTGAAAACACATCATAGGAAACCTCTTGAAAGACCGGAGGAAAATATTCTTCTGCAACTATTTATTCATGACAAGAATCATTTTCATAGCTATCATATGTTGATGTGTACATTAGTCCTTGACCCAAATGTACACATCAACTGCTAGAGACATTCGGGTCAAGGACAAATGTGTCTACATTGTTGCTATCACCAACATTCTTATCATTAAAACAATCAATAGACTCTTCTTTCGAAACTAAAGAACTAGAGAAGGTTTTACATGGGGATGATTCCTCCTCTACATGCTCAATAGTTTTTTCTGCTCCATCCTTATAACCAAAAGAATTACTAAATGAATGTTGGATGTAGAATTCAAATTATTTACAACAGTTTTCAAAAAGAAGATCAAATTGATAAAACCTTTTGAAATGATGATGAAAAATGATATGTAACTCCTGTAATGATGAAATACTTGAGGTAGGAAGAGATCTATACCATCCTCAAGTGTCTCCTTCTAGTGAATACATGAACATTTTCATGAGCACATCCTCATGATGTATATCTAACTGATCCATACATTGATGAAACATAATGAGGTGTTGTGCAGGATTATCCTCCTTCCTTTCTTTGAATACAGGTATAAACTATCCCCATTTTGATATGTGAGGTATTGGATGTGGGAAACCAGGAACTGCAGAAAAGTTAAGAGGTGAAAACCTCCAAGTGAAAACAAAAACAAATTCCTTTGACATTCTGAAATTGTAGAGTTGCCACTCGATCTGTCCTTCGTGGAGTCGCCAGGTGAATGATGCAGTCTGTACTATGTCAGCAACCTTTGTTCACCATCAAAGACTAGATCTAAGCTTTGTAATTCTCCTAGGTAAAATCTTCAACTTCCTCCTCGGAAACAATGCCAAAAATGTTATCACTAGAATTCACACCTAGACTGTTGTAAGTGTAACCCTAATACCCATCAAAATTTGAATAATTAAATCAATTTTATTAGTAAGAAAGAGAAAGAAAGAGAGAAACAGACTATCTGCAGAGACATTCCATTGGGCATGGAGTCATAATATTCTGAAGATCAAAGGAATCAAGTTGCGTACTAGACAAAAGAGATATATAAATATGAACAGAGGAATGAAGTAGATAACATTAAGAAAAAATATTCATCAAGCAATGATCCTCTTTGAAAAATGAATAAAAAAAATACTTCAACATCAATCATGAAAGAATGCAATCACTGCAAATCCTTTGCAGCTCATGAATCTCCTACCCATGAACAACCATTGATCCTCAATGTCTTAAATTCATTCAAGGAATATGCAAATGTAAAATGGAAAACAGAGAAAACACAATCTGATAGTAACAATTCATGAATCTCTAATGACAAAAATGTTGCATTCTGATATGCCCAGTAGGCTTACAAATCAACATACACAACTAAACTACCTCTCCAGCTCTCTCCTCTCTCCAGCCTCTATTTTTGGAGTCCTCTCACTCATTAAATAAAAAATTACATCAATAATATCTCTAGGAGGTCACAACCTATTGCATGCATTGGATTCTATGCCTTATATATATGTGGTATATGGAAAATCCAACTAATTCCTTTATTCCTATAAACTATCTTTTAAAATAAATGCAACTCCAGCCAACTCATTGCATGGAGATTTAGTGGAGTTGAATCTTAGGTACAAGTTCCCTTTGGTTTCTAAATGATCTCTGAGAACCCATTCGAACCTCCTCAGAAATGTGGCAACCCTCCTCCAACTCGGATATATTAGACTGTTAGAGTTTGAAGTGTAATTTCAAGATTCACTGCAAACTTTCATGTAGGTGATGATTTCAAATTTTCTCCAAAATGACAAACTGGGTCGGGCTGATGTTTGGTCAAAAAATCAATGATATTATGATTCATCTCCACAAAAGTTTTTAGAAGAACCGAGATCGAAATTTAAAAGTTATGATGAAAATACGATTATGTTGTGTACTAATTTGCTGTAAACTGTTTCAATTAAGTTTGCAACACACAATCAAGTTTGCAGTGCACAGTTGAGTTTGCAACGCACAATTGAGTTTACAACACACAATCAAGTTTGCAATGCACAATTGATTTTGCAGCACACATTCGAGTTTGCAACAGACAGTTACCAATGGAAATGAAGATAAGAAATGATAAAGCTTCCTTTTCAAACCAACCCTTGGAGATGTTGGATGATGGCCAGGCGCTAAAAACAATATTGGTGCTAACAATATCAATGTTCATTAAGGAAATTATTTTTGGAATATTCACCAATACTGAGAGGGGGGTGAATCAATATTGAGCACTTTTTACCATTTTTAACCTTAAGAACATCATGTAAAACTTAACCATTAAAAATTCCATTCATCATAAAGAAAACCATACACATAACACAATGATTTTTACGTGGAAACCCAAATGGGAAAAACCACATAATTCTTTTCTTATATCATGTTAAGATGACATTTATAGGAAGCACCAATTTCCAAGATTCTCCAAAACCAACTGAAAGGAGGCACCAAACCCCTAATTTACAGGAACCAACCTGAAGGAATCTCAAACTCCTTGATTTACCAGTACCAACCAGAAGGAGGAAGAAACCCTTTGGCTTTACCAGCTCCAACTGGAAGGAAGCACCCAATCCCTAAATAACATGAACCAACTTGCTGAATGAAGACACCGATATTCTCAACTGAGAACCAACTCAATAAGATACCACCAATCCAAGATATTCATACATAGAGTACTTTTGAATTCGCTTGGATGCTTCATTCCATAGACAATCCTTCAAACCCTATAAATCCTCATAGAATCATTCCCAAAATGTAATCACTAATGGTAACATCCACTAACAATAACATCTATGCACAACAACATCCACTCACAACAACATCACAAATTCATAGTAGAGCATATGACAACATCACAACTTCACAATAACATCACAACAACATCACAACTTCATAGCATAGTATCCTAAAACATCACAACCTAACAAAAATAACACGACAACATCACAACTTCATAGCAGGGTATATGGAAACATCACAACCTCACAACCTTACGACAACATAACAACCTTATAACATAGCTTGAGAATAAGAAGGACCTTAAGAGAATCCCTTAGAGTTCTCTTGCACATGAGAAAGATACCCCAACACCTTGAGTGCACCTTATACTTTATCTCTTCATAGGTTGCACTAAAAATGCAAAATCCTATCCCGTATTTATAGTAATTCTGTCCCCAAAAATTAACTAGGTCGAACTCAGTTTTTTGGTTGGGTTGTCGAATTGAAAAACTCATATCTCCTCACTCCTAGGGAGTTAGAGGGACTTCCATATACCATTGAAAAAATATTGGAATAATATTTCCAACCATATAACATCTTCTCCCATTTGAGTTAACTATGTTGGGTAAAACTTCCCTCAAATATATGGTATACAAAATGACCAAAAATAACAATTTCAACAATCTCCATCTTGCAATATTTACCTTAGACATATATAGGATTTTAATATTTATCTTGGACATATTTTAGCCTCCCTCAAAGATCCATTTGTGTACAACTAAAAGTGGGCATGTGGAAACAACCACATGTTATATCATCCCATGAGGGCCATGATTAAAAGCTACGCCATAAGGGGACCAATTTAGAGTTATATACACTGATGTCGAGGCTCCTTCAAGGATATTCAAGGATTATTAAAGTGGACATATCATCATCAATTTTAGGGGGATCTGGGATTTTATTTAGGGATTATTCTGTAATATACCAGATATAAAAAGTACGCAGAACATAAATAAAATGCTAGAAATGGAAGAATAACGCAATATAACCAGAACAATCACCACAATAACACTGAAATGATATAAGAATAAAAAAAAAAATAACACTTTGATTCTGAGAGAAATGTTCACGGGCCTCTTCGAGGGGGAAACCTTCAGTCGAGCAGAGATCTATTAAAATAATATCCAAGATAGGGTTCTCATACATTCGACTACTATTTATACTAAATATGTCTATCAAAAGAAGCATCTAGAGGAAGATCCTTCTAGAAGCAAAATATTCTATTAGGTCTTCTTACATTCGAATTATTCTATTTTATTTCAAGGTCTTATTAATATTGACCTTTATTACATCTGAATATATTTTTCTACCTATGTGCGGGTTAGGATCCTAACATGTCCTCCCCCTTAAAAACAACCTTGTCTTCAAGGCTTGAGATGTGGAAACTGTTGCAGAATGGTAGTTGTTTCCCAAGTGGCATCTGCTAGAGTTGTATCTTTGCACTGGAGTAACACTTCCTTGATGGTTCTCTAACACAGGCGATGCTCACACTGGTCCAAAATTGCTTGTGGCTTTAGCCAAATTGATCCTTCTTTGTATAACTTGGGAAGGTTGATTTGAATTTGGCACTTAGTTCCAATCACCTTCTCCAAGCATGAAACATGAAAAACGAGATGTAGCTTAGAATGACTGGGCAAAGATAACTGATAGGCCACCTATCCCACATGCTTGAGAACAGTATAAGGTCCATAAAACTTGGGCGCTAGCTTCTGACAATGCTCGGCCTTGAGGGAATTTTGCTTGTAAGGTTGCAGTCGAAGAAACACCTGATCCCCTTATGCAAATTGACATTCAGAGCGACCTTGATATGATTTTTTCTTCATGCGATTCTATGCCATGACCAAATTATCTTTGAGGGTATGAAGAATAGCCTCGCGAACTGTAAGCGTTTGTTCAACCGCCTGAACCTTCGAGACACTCAGTAAGTATGAGAGAATTGAAGGTGGCTTTTGTCCATATACCGCTTCAAAAGGAGTCATGTGTGTAGTTGTATGGTATGAAGTGTTGTACCACCATTTAGCTAGGGGTAACCATCGAGCCCACTGATTTTGCTTTTCTGAGGTAAAACAACTCAAATATGTTTCCAAACATTTGTTGACAAATTTAGTTTGACCATCAGTCTGGGGATGATAAGCTATGCTGATATGTAAATGGGTGCCTTGTAGCTTGAACATTTCTTGCCAAAAATTGCTAGTGAAAGTTGGGTCGTGATCAGAAACCAGAGAATGTGGCATGCCATGAATCTTGAAGACCCAATCCATGAAAATTTGAGCCACTATGGATGCTGTAAATGGGTGTTGAAGAGAACATAAATGAGCATACTTGGAAAGGTGATCAACAACCACCATGATGACTGATTTATTTCCTGATTTGGGTAAGCCTGTAATAAAATCCATAGAGATATCCCTCCAAATAAAAGGTGGAATCAAAAGTGGTTGTAGTGTGCCCAGAGATTTGACTGTTTCTCCCTTGTTGTGTTGACACACATCACATTCAATGACAAAATTATGAATGCCTTTTTTCATACCATCCCAGAAAAAGAACGTTTGACCCTGTCATAGGTTTTGGTAAACCCATAGTGCCCAGTTGTGGGTGTAGCATGAAGGTCAGAAATTACCGTGGATTTAAGTTTTGATTGTTTAATTAAATACAAACAACCTTTGTATCGAAGATCATCATGGCGCCAAGAGTACCCTAGGGAAGCTGAAGCATTGGAATGCAATTTTTGGATCAGATGCGAACTTTTGGGATAGTGTAGCTATTCCTGGCGAACGACTTGGAGCCAATCTAGTACAATGAAGGAAAGAGAAAAAATGGATCTGTCATCTTCATATTTTTGGGAAAGTGCATCCAGAACCACATTGTCTTTTCCTTTCTTGTAAATGATCTCAAAGATCTTAGTCACCCATTTTTGTTGCTTTGGGGAGGAAATGCGTTGTTCCATAAAATACTTGAGGCTTTGATGGTCTATCTTAATTTGGAAGCATTGCCCCAATAGATAAGGGCGCCACAGATCAACAACATGAAAAGTAGCCAACATTTCCTTTTCATAGATTGATTTTCCCAGATTTCTTTCAGACTGTTTCTTGCTGGTAAAGGCCAACGACCGACCCTCTTGCATAAGGACAACACCAATTTCTTTCCCTGAAGCATCACATATCAAGACAAAGGTCTTTGTGAAATCAGGAAGGGCTAGGACTGGAGTGGTGCACATGGCCATCTTCAAGGTTTGAAAAGATTGAGAAGCTATTGGAGTCCAAGTGAAAGAGTTATTTTTTAGTAGTGTAGTGAGAGGTGCTGCAATCTTTCCATAATTCTTAACAAACTTGCGATAATAAACTGGTAAGCCCAGAAATCCACGAAAGATTTTGAGAGTCTTTGGGTGAGGCCAGTCTTGCATAGATTCAATTGTTTTAGGATCCACCCTCACACCTAAGCTAAAAACTGTGAATTGTTCCTGCCTGAAGTATACTTGTGCTTTTTATTACAAATTAAAACATTCACACAATAAAAATAAACCTCAAACTATAATCTGACCACACTGTGTAAACTAAAGGGAATGCTTGAAACATCAAGCTTATATATTGACAATTCCTATACTAACCAACTGAAGAACCACTTTTCTCATGTATATACAAATTTCCAAAATAGCTAATCAAGCAACTGATGGCATGGATTTATGCTTGTAGTTGTCTGAAAAAACATAAAAATAATTTAATGTATGCAACAAAAAATTCTTAGACATCTCATACTCACAACAATAGATAAAAACCACACCCAAACTGTCAGCGTGTGAAGATTTTGAAAACAAAGACTCCATCCAATTGGCTATTGGATCATGAAACTCATGCCAAAAATTTTTGGGCCGATCCAAAGGAGAAGGCTACCACTGTACTGAATCTGCTATATGAATAACATTATGATCTCTCCTATTCTGAAAAACAAAAGAATGTTGCAATATATTTCCACCGTTTTCAAATATTTCAAGTGAAGGATGAAAATGAAGCTTGTCTTCATGATATTTTATCGGAGTAAGTATATTTTCAAATTTATCATAAACAGGTAAACTTAGAACACACACAAGCTCAGAGACCAGTTTATCATCCTTCTCTTCAATCAAAGGTGAAAACACATCATAGGAAACCTCTTGAAAGACCCGAGGAAAATATTCTTCTGCAACTATTTATTCATGACAAGCATCATTTTCATAGCTATCATATGTTGATGTGTACATTAGTTCTTTGACATCTGAATACTTAAAATAAACAACTTGATCTTTATGAAAATTTGCAGTAGCCTCAAAACTGCTAGAGACATTCAGGTCAAGGACAAATGTGTCTACATTGTTGCTATCACCAACATCCTTATCATTAAAACAATCAATAGAATCTTCTTTTGAAACTGAAGAACTAGAGAAGGTTTTACATGGGGATGATTCCTCCTCTACATGCTCAATAGTTTTTTCTACTCCATCCTTATAACCAAAAGAATTACTAAATGAATGTTGGATGTAGAATTCAAATTATTTACAACAATTTTCAAAAAGAAGATCAACTTGATAAAACCTTTTGAAATGATGATGAAAAATGATATGAAACTCTTGTAATGATGAAATACATGAGGTAGGAATAGATATATACCATCCTCGAGTGTCTCCTTCTAGTGAATACATGAACATTTTCATGAGCACATTATCATGATGTATATCTAACTGATCCATACATTGTTGAAACATAATGAGGTGTTGTGCAGGATTATCCCCATTCCTTTCTCTGAATACAGGTAGAAACTATCCCATTTTGATATGTGAGGTATTGGATGTGGGAAACTAGGAATTGTAGAAAAGTTAAGAGGTGAAAACCTCCGAGCGAAAACAACAACAAAGTCCTTTGACATTATGAAATTGTGGAGTTGCCACTCAATTTGTCCTTTGTGGAGTCACCAGGGGAATGATGTAGTCTATACTATGTCAACAACCTTTTTTCACCATCAAAGACTGGATCTAAGCTTTGTAATTCTCCTAGGTAAAATCTTCAACTTCCTCCTCGGAAACAATGCCAAAAATGTTATCACTAGAAGTCACACCTAGACTGTTGTAAGTGTAAGCCTAATACCCATCAAAATTTGAATAATTAAATCAATTTTATGGTTGGTGTATTAGTAAGAAAGAGAAAGAAAGAGAGCAACAAACTATCTACAGAGATATTCCATTGGGCATGGAGTCATAATATTCTGAAGATCAAAGAAATCAAGCTACTTACTAGAAAAAAGGGATATATAAATATGAACAGAGGAATGAAGTGGATAACACTGAGCAAAAATATTCATCAAGCAATGATACTCGTTGAAAAATGAATAAAAAAAATACTTCAACATAAATCCTGAAAGAAGGCAATCACTGCAAATCCTTTGCAGCTCATGAATCTCCTACCCATGAACAACCATTGATCCCCAATGTCTTAAATTCATTCAAGAAAGATGAAAATTTAAAATGGAAAACAGAGAAAACACAATCTGATAGTAACAACTCATGAATCTCTAATGACAAAAATGTTGCATTCTGATATGCCCAGTAGGCTTACAAATCAACATACAAAACTAAACTACCTCTCCAACTCTCTCCTCTCTCCAGCCTCTATTTTTGGAGTACTCTCACTCATTAAATAGAAAATTACATCAATAATATCTCTAGGAGGTCACAACCTACTGCATGGATTGGATTCTATGCCTTATAGATATGTGGTAAATGGAAAATCCAACTAATTCCTTTATTCCTGGAAACTGTCTTTTAAAATAAATGCAACTCCAACCAACTCATTGCATGGAGATTTAGTGGAGTTGAATATTAGGTCCAAGTTCCCTTTGGTTTCTAAATGATCTCTGAGAACCCATTCAAACCTCCTCGGAAATGTGGCAACCCTCCTACAACTCGGATATATCAGACTGTTAGAGTTTGTAGTGCAATTTCAAGATTCACTGCAAACTTTCATGTAGGTGATGATTTCAAATTTTCTCTAAAATGACAAACTGGGTCGAGCAGATGTTTGGTCAACAAATCAATGATATTATGATTCATCTCCCCAAAATTTTTTAGAAGAATCGAGATCGAAATTTAAAATTTATGATGAAAATATGATTATGTTGTGTACTAATTTGCTGTAAACTGTTTCAGTTAAGTTTGCAACGCACAATCAAGTTTGCAATGCACAGTTGAGTGTGCAGCGCACAATTGAGTTTGCAACACACAATCAAGTTTGCAATGCATAGTTGAGTTTTCAGCACACATTTGAGTTTGCAACGGACAGTTACAAATGGAAATTAAGATAAGAAATGATAAATCTTCCTTTTCAAACCGACCCTTGGAGATGTTGGATGATGGCTAGGCGCTAAAAACAATATTGGTGCTAACATTATCAATGTTCATTAAGGAAATTATTGTTGGAATATTCACCAATACTGAGAGGGGGGTGAATCAATATTGAGAAATTTTTACCATTTTTAACCTTAAGAACATCATATAAACATTAACCATTAAAAATTCCATTCATCATAAAGAAAACCATACACATAACATAATGATTTTTACATGGAAACCCAAATGGGAAAAACCACATATTTCTTTTCTTATATCATGTTAATATTACATTCATAGGAAGCACCAACTTCCAAGATTCTCCAAAACCAACTGAAAGGAGGCACCAAACCCCTAATTTACAGGAACTAACCTAAAGGAATCTCGAACTCCCTGATTTACCAGTACCAACGAGAAGGAGGCAACAACCCTTTGGCTTTACCAACTCCAACTGGAAGGAAGCACCCAATCCCTAAAGAACAAGAACCAACTTGCTGAATGAAGACACCAATATTCTCAACTGAGAACCAACTCAATAGGATATCACCAATCCAAGATATTCATACATAGAGTACTTTTGAATTCGCCTGGATGCTTCATTCCATAGACAATCCTTCAAACCCTAGAAATCCTCATAGAATCATTCCAAAAATGTAATCACTAATGGTAACATCCACTAACAATAACATCCATGCATGACAACATCCAATAATGACAACATCCACTCAAAACAACATCACAACTTCATAGTAGAGAATATGGCAACATCACAACTTCACAATAACATCACAACAACATCACAACTTCATAGCATAGCATACGACAACATCACAACCTAATGAAAATAACACGACAACATCACAACTTCATAGCAGGGCATATGGAAACATCACAACCTCACAACCTTATGACAACATCACAACCTTATAAAATAACTTGAGAATAAGGACCTTAAGAGAATCCCTTAGAATTCTCTTGCACATGAGAAATATACCCCAACACCTTGAGTGCGACTTATACTTTATCTCTTCATAGGTTGCACTAAAAATGCAAAATCCTATCCTGTATTTATAGTAATTATGTCCCCTAAAATTAACTAGGTCGACCTTAGTTTTTTGGTTGGGTTGTCGTATTGAAAAACTCATATCTCCTCATTCCAAGGGAGTTAGAGGGACTTCCATATACCATTGAAAAAATATTGGAATAATATTTCCAACCATGTAACATTTTCTCCCATTTGAGTTAACTATGTTGG
>JASDQU011314247.1:0-13030 GCA_032191745.1 Picea mariana
CGAGCAAAATAGGGAATCAACAGAATTTTGAGGGAAGAAGATCAAGGAGTGTTGGTAGACACCATCATCACTCCCAAGGTCGCTCCAAGAGGAGGGCACACAATAGTTCAAGCTCATCTCCTACCAGAAAGCACAAGAGTTCTGTAGTGGATGAACTAAAGGGAGAAATGAACAAGATTGAGCCTCCTACATTTGATGGAGCACATAAGAAGGAGGAAGATGCTGAAACATGGTTGCTTGGCATGAGGAAATCTTTCCAACTGCAAACTTATTCCTCTCATGCAGAAGGAAGTATTGTAATGTATCAACTAAAAGGAAAAGCATCCATGTGGTGGGATCATCTTGTGTAGGTGAAACACATTAGAGAGAAAGATGTCACTTGGAAAGAATTCAAGAGGTATTTCAAGAAGAAATACTTGACTAAAAGATACTATGATAGAAAGATGAAAGAGTTCTTTGAACTCAAACTAGCAGCATGACCATTGTGAATACGAACAAAGATTTTTGGAATTGTTGAAGTATGTTTTGTTCATCAAAGATGAGACTGTCAAGATTCAAAGGTATCTGAGTGGACTGCCACCTTCCATCAATGAAAAGATCCAACATGATGACCCTAAGACTATGGAAGAAACTATAAGAAGAATGAAATGATTATATGAGCAACAAAGAGAAAAGCCTACTTTTTGGAAGGCTTGGGATGGCCAGAAGAAGTTTAAGAAAGAGCAGATGGAGAAGGGAAACAAACCTCCTTTTTTCAGAAACATTTCTCAAGGACAACCATCGTTTAGAGAGCCTAGAATGGCTAACGTAGGGGAACAAAGGCCAAGGAAGACACCTATTCAGTTTTGGGGATATCATGGGAACCACAAGTACATAAATTTTCCCCACAAAAATGGCAAAGTGAGAGTTGTCCATAATGTTCAACAAGCTGAAATAGTGGAAGACATGGGCAGTAGAATACCAAGAATCTACGCAGCCATGGAAAACAAGCAAGCAGAATATCAATCGCACATGATTGAAGTGGAAGGTATGATCAACAACCATGCCTTTACTATTTTAATTGATTCAGGGGCTAGCCGTATTTATATAGATCCTAGAGTGGTGGAAAGTTTTCAATTGTCAAGAAGAAAACATGAAAATTCTTGGTTAGTGCAGCTGTCTATAGGAACCAAGAGGAAAGTCATTGAGTTAGTTAAGTCCTGTCTAGTGGACATGAATGGAATAAGCAAAAAGGCTGAATTGAACGTTCTTCCTTTAGATTATTATGACTATCTAGTTGGGATGGACTGGTTGGACCAACACCATTCCATCCTGTACTATCGTAACAAGGCATTCACTTGCCTGGATGAGGAAGGAAATTGGAAAACAGTCCAATGAATTCCCAGAGTTGTTGTTATTGGAGAATTATCAGCAATGCAGCTGAAGAAGTGCTACAAAAAAGGCTGTCAATTATTTGCATCCCATGTGGAGGAAGCATCTAAGGATGAAGTCTCAAAGATTGGATATCATGTGGTACTAAAGGAGTTTGAAGATGTATTTTAGGAGATACACAGACTACCCCCAGAGAGAGATATTGAATTCTCTATAAACTTGATGCCTGGAGCAGCTCCAGTGTCGAAATCTCCTTATAGAATGAGTACGCCAGAGCTGAAAGAACTGCAATTGCATCTTGAAGAGATTCTTAAGAAGGGGTATATACGCCCAAGTGTGTCACCTTGGGGAGCCTCGGTCCTTTTCGTGAAGAAGAAGGATGGGATGTTGATATTGTGCATCGATTTCAGACAATTAAATAAATTGACTGTTAAGAACAGGTATCTTCTATCGCAGATCGATGATCTCTTTGACTAGTTGAAGGATGCTAAGATATTTTCGAAAATAGATCTTAGATCAGGATATCACCAAGTAATAATTAAGGATGAAGACATCAACAAGACCACATTTAGAATGAGGTATGTTCACTATGAATTCACAGTGGTGCCATTTGGGTTTTCAAATGCACCCGCTGTTTTTATGTGCCTAATGAATGGTGTATTCAGAAACTATCTGGACAATTTTGTCATAGTATTTTGGGATGACATCCTGGTGTATGCCAAGTCAGAGGAAGAGCATGAAAAACATCCGAGGATGGTGTTGTAGGTGCTAAGAGAGAACCAACTGTATGCCAAGTTGAGAAAATGCTTGTTTTATCAAAAACAGATCCATTACTTGGGGCATATCATTTCAAAGGATGAGATAGTTGTAGACCATGAGAATATAGAAGCCATTAGAGAATGGTCAGTGCCTAAAAATGTGACAAAAGTTAGATCCTTTATGGGTCTAGTTAGCTATTACATAAGGTTCATTGCATGATTCTTGAGGATAGCTCACCCTATCACTTCCTTTCAAAGGAAGGAGAAGAAGTTTCAGTGGACAGAAGAATGTGAGAAAAGATTTCAGCGATTGAAGCAGTTGTTAACTAGTGCTCCAATCCTGAGGATTGCAGATCCGAATGAAGACTTTGTAGTGTGTAAGGATAGGCACAGAAGGACTGGGAAGAGTCCTCAGTCATAATGGGTTCCTAATTTTTTATGAATCTAGAAATTTGAAAGAGCACGAAAGGAAATATGCAACTCATGATTTGGAGTTGGCGGCCATCGTTCACGCTCTAAAGAAATGGAGACATTACCTCATGGGAAGAAAGTTTGAACTAAGGACATACCATATTGGTCTGAAGTATTTGTTTGATTAGCCAACCTTAAATTCTAGGCAGAGTAGATGGTTGCAATTCCTTTGTGAGTACGACTTTGATATCAAGCATATCAAAGGAAAAGAGAACAAAGTGGCTGATGCACTCAATAGGAGAGTGCAAAAATTACATGATACAACCATTAGCATGTACCGAGATGATATTAAAGTAGAATTTTGGAGGCTACAAATACAGATTTGCAGTACCGGGATTTGGTAGCAAAGCTACAACAAGGTAAGATGCCACAAAAAGTGGAGAATTATAAATTGGAAACTGGTGGAACACTTATGTACAAGAACAAAATTTATGTACCTAATGTCTAGGAATTGAAAATTATGATTTTGAAATAAATGCATAATGTGCCTTATGCTAGGCACCCTAGATAACAGAAAACAGTGGAAACAGTCAAAGGACATTACTTTTGGCCAAGTATGAAGAAAGAGATTGCAGAATACATCGCCAGATGTATGGAGTGTCAAAAGTTAAAGTTGAGCACAGACACCCAATAAGGTTGCTACAACCTTTACCCATTCCTGAGTGGAAGTGGGAATTGGTGACAATGGATTTCATCATGGGACTTCCCAGAACCGACAAGCAACCTGATTCAATGATGGTGGTGGTGGAAAAGTTTACGAAAGGTGCCCATTTTATTCCACTAAAGACTACTCATAAGGCAGGTAACATTGTTGATATTTTTATGAGGGAAATAACATAATTGCACGGTATTCCCAAGACAATTGTATTTGACAGGGACCCAAAATTTACCTCAAAATTCTAGAAAGGGTTATTCAAGGGGTTCATAACAAATATGAACTTCAACACTGCTTATCATCCTGAGTCTGATGGACAAACAGAGAGGGTGAACAAAGTAATAGAAGATATGATAAGGATGTATACGATGGATAAACCATCTAAATGGGAAGAATACCTACACTTGTTAGAATTCACCTACAACAATGGGTATTAAGCATTGTTGAAGATGATCCCATTTGAATCACTTTATGGCAGAAAGTGCAATACTCCGGTAAGATGGGATAATCCAGCTGATAGAGCAGTAGTTGGGCCAGAGTTGCTCAAGGAAATGGAAGAACAAATGCTAAAAATTGAGCAGAATTTAAAGGCTTCCCAAGACAGGAAGAAATGTTATGCTGATAAAAACATAACACATAGAGAGTTTAAAGTGGGCAATCATGTTTTCTTGAAAGTGAAAGCCAATAGAAGTTCCCTGAGGCTGGGAAACTATTTGAAGTTGGCAGCCAGATTTTGTGGGCCATTTGAAATCCTAGAAAGGATTGGGTCAGTTGCATATATGATTGCATTACCTGCATCATTGATTGTACATAAGGTGTTTCATATTTCATTTCTTAAGAAATATATACTTGATGTTAATCATGTAATCGATTGGAATGTGATTCAGGTGGAGCAATAAGGTGTCCTGCAAGTGCATCCTGTGTGCATATTGGACCGGAAAAGAAAACAACTCCATAATCAAGCCATAGGGCTTATAAAGGTCCAGTGGACCTATTATGTGGTCCTGAGGATGCAACATGGGAGCATGAAGATGTTATGCTGGAAGAATACCCACATCTTTTTGAAGATTTTGAAAATCTTGTTGATGTTGCGTAAAGAGTTGCACTGAGGACAATGCAAAAATAAGAGGAGGGGATTGCAACACCCCAAGGATGTGCCCCATTTATATTATGAATTGTAATCATGTTTTGTAGGATGGTGAGTCGAGTGTTGATAAGCTAGTGGGATTATGTGTTTATTAGGCCAGAGAGCCTAAGTGTTAAAGGCCAGGAGCCTTTTTTTGTATATGTAATTATGTAGAACATTAATAAATATTAAACATCGTTGTGTGCAGACCGACCACGAAGAAAGAGTGATGGGGAACTAAGCTTCCATAGGGTGGGTAAGGGAAAAGGGGCTAAGCTTGGGGGATTAAGTCCTTGAGAATAATAATTTATTATTATTCCAAAGCTATGTGACAAACATGTTTTTATCCTAAGTCTTGGGAAATAAATCGTGTGAAAAAAGGGAACTCATGTAGCTCCAGGAAGACAAGTGTCGACCTGGGTGCATGCAGTTAAAAGATGAAGCATCATCTATGTTGGGGGTTCACTTACCATCTTCCATCCTCTGTGAATTGGGTAGAGTCTCTGCAAGTGCCCTCTGTATACCGTTGCGCATTTCTGAAAACTAGAACCGTGAAGTCGATCGGTGTATTCTCGTGAATCCCGTGGCCTCTGTATTCGACCTTTGTAATATTCACGCACACACCCAAGACCCAAAATCCATGAACCATTCTGTGTATTCTAAGGAACCCGACACTTGAGTAATCACCTTAGTTGTGTCGTGTCTTAGCATGGGTTATTTCCGCATCCAGTGCCATGCCCATATATTGTTGCTACTATCATCCATGTGTGAATGAGTGTTGAACTGTTGTTTTTGTCCTCACCTGTCTGGAGCTGAGTCGAGGAGTGTGTTGAAGAAGTGGGTTGTCATGCCCATGGTAGAAGAGGCAGGTTGTCAGGCCTATGAGCAGTTATCTCCAGGTGAGAGAGTCTGTTGGGAAGTGGTTTTCTCCGAGAGAGAGTCCAACACCAGCTATGGAGCTATGAGAATTCCCGATCAGGCCTGTTGCCGAGACCCAAAGAGGGAGGTGAAGAAACTGGTGGACTATGCTTGTGAAGGTGTATACTCCTGGGTGGAACAGGCATGTGGGAAATGAGAGTCCGTGATTAGTGGGTGTAAGAAGGCTCCTGGAGAGAATCCTTCTGGTTTCTCTGTGCATTTTTCCTGTAACCTCAACCTAGTATAGGATTCCCTTGCCCTGGGTGGAGCTTGGTCCCAGCTCGAGGGTGACCCACTGCTGAGCATGATAAGCAGCGTGGTCTAAGGCTGGGAGGTTAATGGAAGGTCTGCACGTAGTTGGTGGAGTTACTCCAGTTCCAAAGATAAGTATCATTATGTGTTAATTTCAATTAAAATGCATGTCTGTGATGCTTTTATGTTTTCATGTATTCCGTTAAATGTATGTATTACTGTTAATTCCATTAATTATGTATGTTAGCAATAATTCTTGTTTACTCTATATTGTTGGTTAAATATGCATATTAAATATATATGTAGAAGAATGTCTTGCGTAGTAGCGTTGTCTGACCTAGGGTTGATGGCCGGGGATGTTACACTAATCTACATCTCTCTTGTGGTGAAATTAATCAACAAACACTCTCTTTCCATTCTCTCAAGTTGTCTACTAACATTGCTAACACGAACACTTATTATTTCACTAGTAAACTTGTTGATGTTGCAAAAGTCTTCTAAATCCATCTGAATACATTCTTATTTGTTGTATACACTCTTGAAAAGGTGGCCTAACTCGCACATAAATTCTCTTAAGAAATTTGATAATGTTTTATGTGATGCATGCTTAATTTCCTTGGTCAATTGTTGAGATTCTTGGCTCTTTTTATTTTTGTTGTTACAATTCCATATTGTTGTTATACATTACTACATTGGGCCTATTTTCCAACAATTTACCGATGCATGTTCATCACCACAATGTCACACGTATGGAAAAGGATACAACCTATTTTTCATCACATCACATCCATAGAAAATATGACGATTATGATTTCATTGCAAGAAAAATGAACACATCCATCGTACCATCAACTGATGTAGGTCCCAAATCCATTTTTTTCTCATGAATTGTTTGTCATAAGAGAGACTAACCTATGATGAATGTGCCCCATTAGTTCATCTCAAATCCATCATGTTTCCATCGCTAGTACATTGTCATATTGACTAATGTTCATCGTAAGAGCGACTAACTGGAAATAAACATGCCTCATCAATTCATATCAAATCCATCACATTTTCATCTCTAGTCCATCACAAAAACCATCGAAGAATGTACCCCATCAGTTCATCTCAAATCCATCATGTTTTCATCTCTAGTATGTCGGCAGGTAGACTGAGCTATGACAAACCATTGACGAATGTGCATCATAATATCATCAGGATCCCTTCAAATGATCGACATGATACTGACGAACCAGTTTTGTTTGCGATGGTTACTAGGTCAGTAAGAAAATGTGACACTAGTCAAACCATTGATGAACTAGGTCATCAATGGGACAAGCTCATGAATAACTCAAATGGTCCCAGGACAATCCCTTAAGGTTCTTCAGAAAAATCCTAAAGATTTGAGAGCATATTAGCAAGCCTAAATCTTATCCACTATTTTATCTCATAATTGTATGCATAATCACTTTTTCCCACTAATTTAGCTCATTTAATGAATGATATGCTATTCATGATAATAATTTAGGAAAAATCTAATTCCAATGGGAACGAAAAAATTTAGTTGTCATCAACAATGTTCTAATAACATATTGAGTGTTGACAACCAACAAAATTGTACATATTTACTCCCAAAGGAGAGAACTTTGAATGGAATATTCAAGTAAGTTTCATAGTCATCAGACTCTAAATAAATAAAAATTCAGCAAGGACAAATATATAAAAATATAAACAAGTGTTGATGGGTTTCCTAGATGGGATACTTTGTCATTCTTTAGGTTTGTTTTTCACTTGATTTGTGGTTCGTTATTACCTTCAATTAGTGGAACAAGCTATAGAATCAAACCAAACATCATGGTTATTCAACCTAATCACTATTAGTAAGTTGTTCCCCTTATTGTATTTGACATAATCAACCCTAATTTGAATCATAACCTTCTAGTAATCAAACCAATATAATATAGTTGTTCTTAGAGAATGGTCCTAAGATAAAAAATGGAAATTAAACCCATCAATACTCTAAACATGTACCAAGAGTATCTAATCAAGCAAAGGCGTCCACACAATGAGGCTCAAACCATGCTATACCTTCTTAAACATAGTCGATGAGAGGTGTAAAAAACATCTAGAAATGAATGTACATGAAGAGAACTCTCCTCAAACAAGGAGTACATCATGCCAAGATCTCATCCTCATGCCAAACCAATCCATAAGCACCATGGCATCCATCCTATATATCCAAGTATTAACCAATGTGAGGGATAGAATAATCATAAGATAAAGTGCAAAGGTGGAGCACTTACTCTAAATGAATTGTGCATATGCTAAATATACCATCACTATGCCAATCGTGACCATATTACCTAGGGCCTTTCGCCAAAAGAGCCACATATCATTATACAATATCAATGCAAGGGATAGATCACCATAGAACAATGTGTAAAAGTGGATCATTATAATATACCAGATATAAAAAGTATGCAGAACAGAAATAAAATGCTAGAAATGGAAGAATAACAGTAATATAACCAGCATATCTCCACAATAACACATAAATGATATAAGAACAACAACAAAAATAGAAATTTGATTCAGAAAGAAATATTCATGGGCCTCTTTGAGGGGGCAACCTCCAGTCGAGCAGTGCTCTATTACAATAATCTCCAAGCTCGGGTTCTCATACCCTCGACTCCTATTTATACTAAATATGTCTATCAAAAGAAACATCTAGAGGAAGATCCTTCTAGAAGCGGAAGCTTCTATTAGGTATTCTTACATCCACCTTATTATATTTTATTGAAAGGCCTTATTAATATTGACCTTTATTACATCCGAATATATTGTTCTACCTATGTGTAGGTTAGGACCCTAACATGTCCCCCCCCTTAAAAATAGCCTTGTCCTCAAGGCTTGAGATGTGGAAATTGCTGCAGAATGGTAGTTGGTTCCCAAGTGGCATCTTTTGGAGTTGTATCTTTCCACTGGACTAGCATTTCCTTGATGGTTCTCTGACGTAGGTGATGCTCACGCTGATCCAAAACTGCTTCTGGATGTAGCCAAATGGATCCTTCTTCAACTAAATCGGGAAGGTTGGTTTGAATTTGGCACCTAGTTCCAATCACCTTTTTTAAGCATGAAACATGAAAAACAAGATGTAGCTTCAAATGAGTGGGCAGAGCTAACTGATAGGCTACTTGCCCCACATGTTTGAGAACTATATAAGGACCATAAAATTTGGGCGCTAGCTTCTGACAATGCTCGGCCTTGAGGGAAGTTTGCTTGTAAGGTTGCAGTCACAGAAACACTTGATCCCCTTCTGCAAATTGACATTCAGAGCGACCTTGATCTGCTTTTTGCTTCATGTGATTTTGTGCCATGACCAAGTTCTCTTTGAGGGTACAGAGAATAGCCTCTCGAACTATAAGTGTTTGGTCAACTTCCTGGACCTTCGAGGTACAGGGTAAGTATGAGAGAACTGAAGGTGGCTTCTGTCCGTATACCGCTTCAAAAGGAGTCATGCATGTAGTTGCATGGTAGGAAGTGTTGTACCACCATTCAGCTAGGGGTAACCATTGAGCCCACTGATTTTTCTTTTCAGAGGAAAAACACCTCAGATATGTTTCCAAACACTTGTTGAAAACTTTCATTTGACCATCAGTATGGGGATGATAAGTTGTGTTGAGATGAAATTGGGTGCCCTGTAGCTTGAACAGTTCTTGCCAAAAGTTGCTTGTGAAATTTGGGTCGTGATCAGAAACAATAGAGTGCGACATGCCATGAATCTTGAAGACTTGGTCCATGAAAATTTGAGCCACCGTGGATGCTGTAAATGGGTGTTGAGGAGTGCAAAAATGAGCATACTTGGAAAGGCGATCAACAACCACCATTATGACTGATTTATTTCTCGATTTGGGTAAGCCGGTAATAAAGTCCATAGAGATATCCTTCCAAATAGAAGGTGGAATCGGAAGCGGTTGTAGTGTTCCCAGAGATTTGACTGTTTCTCCCCTGTTGCATTGACACACATCACATTCAGCGACAAAATTACGGATGTCATGTTTCATACCATCCCAGAAAAAAGAACATTTGACCCTGTCATAGGTTTTAGTGAACCCGAAGTGCCTTGTTGTGGGTGTAGCATGAAGCTCAGAGAGTACCGTGGATTTAATCTTTGATTGTTTACTTAAATACAAACAACATTTGTATCAAAGCTCATCATGGAGCCAGGAGTACCTCGGGAGAGCTGGAGCATTGGACTGCAATTGGTGGATCAGATGCGAACTTTTGGGATCTTGTAGCCATTCCTGGAAAACGGCTTGGAGCCAATCTGGTACAATGAAGGAAAGAGAAAAAAGGGATCCTTCATCTTCATATTTTTAGGAAAGTGCATCCACCACCACATTGTATTTTCCTTTCTTGTAAATGATCTCATAATCATATCCAAAGAGCTTAGTCAACCATTTTTGTTGCTCTGGGGAGGAAATGCGTTTTTCCAGAAAATACTTGAGGCTTTGATGGTCTGTCTTAATTTGCAAATGTTTCCCCAATAGATAAGGGCACCAAAGATCAACGACATGCATAATAGCCAACATTTCCTTTTCATAGATGGATTTTCCCAGATTCCTTTCAGATAGTTGCTTTCTAGTAAAGGCAAGAGGTCGACCCTCTTGCATAAGGACAACACCAATTCCTTTCCCCGAGGCATCACTTTCCAACACAAAGGTTTTTGTGAAATCAGGAAGGGCTAGAACTAGAGTGGTGCACATGGCCATCTTCAAGGTTTGAAAAGCTTGAGCAGTAGCTGGAGTCCAAGTGAAAGAGTTCATTTTTAGGAGAGCAGTGAGAGGTGCTGTAATCTTTCCATAATTCTTAACAAACTTGCGATAATACCATGTTAAGCCCAGAAATCCACACAAGATTTTGAGAGTCTTTGGGTGCATCCAATCTTGCATAGCTTCAATCTTTTTTGGATACACCCTGACGCCATCCTTTCCAACCAAATGACCCAAGTATTCTACTTCTGAGGCGCCAAAAGCACATTTAGACTATTTTAGGAAAAGTTGGTGTTGAGAGAGTAGATATAGAACTCGATCCACATGAGTAAGATGGTCTCTCCAGGTTTTTCTATAGATGAGGATATCATCAAAGAAAACTAAGACAAAATGAAGGAGAAAAGGACGGAAGACATGATTCATGAGGCTTTGGAAGGTGGATGGGGCATTACACAAACCAAAGGGCATGACCAAAAACTCATAGTGGCCCTCATGATTTCTAAAGGTAGTCTTGGGAATGTCTGCCTCTTTCATACGTATATGGTGGTAGCCCGAGTGAAGATCAAGTTTAGTAAAGAATTGGGTGCCACTCAATTCATCCAAGAGGTCATCAATGATAGGAATGGGAAATTTGTCTTTAATGGTCAGTTTGTTGAGGGCACGAAAGTCAGGACACATTCACCAAGAACCTTCTTTCTTCAGGACCATGACTACATGAGAAGAGTAGAGGATCGTACTAGGGCGGATAATGCCTGCATTAAGGAGTTCCTAGACCATTTTCTCAATTTCATTTTTTTGTGAAAAGGGTTAGCGATACGGACAGATATTGGGGGGAAGGCTTCCAGGTACAAGGGGAATGGAATGATCATGAACACCACAGGAAGGAGGGAGTCCTTGGGGAGTGGAAAATACCATTTGATGTTTAGAAAGGAAGGCTTGGAGGTCTTGCGGCACCCTTGGTGCCGCAAGNGCGATACGGACAGATATTGGGGGGAAGGCTTCCAGGTACAAGGGGAATGGAATGATCATGAACACCACAGGAAGGAGGGAGTCCTTGGGGAGTGGAAAATACCATTTGATGTTTAGAAAGGAAGGCTTGGAGGTCTTGCGGCACCAAGGGTGTCTCTATTTCTTGTATGGCATGGAGTTCGGCAATAACACCAGAATGACCTTTTTTTAGTATCTTTTCCATGCGATGGGAACTAATGATCTTAGGTGAACCAGCGGTTATGCCTTGGAATTTATATTGGTGGCCCTCTTGGTTGAATTGCATGGTTAATTACTTAAAATCCATGAGAATGGGACCCAAAGTCCTTAGCCAGTCTGCACCCAACACAATGTCACAACTACCCATGTTTATAGAAAACATATGGGATTTTAGGTGGTAGTCATCGATTTGGAGATGCACATTTTCACAATGCCCTCCAAATTTCATGGAACCACCATTGGCAATCATGATTTGGAAATTGTTGACGACATGGATGTAGCAAGGAGTTTCTTGGGCAATCTAGCGATGAATAAAATTATTTGTGCTTCCACTATCAACTAGAATGATGACCTTCCGATGCTTGATGTAACTTATTAACTTGAGGGTTTGGTGACCGGAGAAGCTATTGAGAGCATTGAGGGAAATGACCGGTTCTACTTCGGGAGGGTTTGAGGGAGGGGTTATGTCAGTGGTTTCAGGTGACTCAGACACAAAAGGAGTTTCAACATCCTCCTCTGAAATATCCTTAGAGATGGCCATAAAAATATTTTGTTCCTTACACTTGTGTCCTGGGAAAAATTTATCATCACAATTGTAACAAAGGCCTTTGAGTTGGCATTCAGCCATTTCATCCCTAGTCAATTTTTTGAACTTTAGTGGGGCGGAGGGAGTAGTGGGATTTACAGGTTTAGGGCGAGGTATAAAGGAGGGTTTTTGGTTTTGAGAAGATACAACCTGTTGTGCTTCTTTATATCTTTTAGTAGCCTCCACCCAACTCAAAGGTCAAGCCATGAGGACATGGGATTGAATCTCATCCTTGAGGCCACTGATAAAACACTCTTGAAAAAAGGCATCAGTCATGCCCTCTATTCAAAAAGCCATGCTCTCAAAGGAAGCTATAAAGTATTCCATTGTTCCTAATTGTTTCAACTTTGACAAACAGCCCAAATGGTTGATGTCAGTGTCAAAGCATTCATAAAGCTCAACCACAAAGTGTGTCCAAGTAATATACCCTTGACGAGAAGTTTTTCTCCATTGCCACCATTGCCAACGTTCTTGATCTAGATGGAGAACACCATATCGGAGTTTGGCCAAGTCATCTGTAATGTCATATAAAGAGAAATAATGTTCCATTTGGGTTACCCAACAAGTGGGGTCTGAGCCATCAAATTTGGTCACATCCACCCGTGGAAGGCGTAGGTCACGTTGAAAGTGATGGTGCTGAAAGTTATGGGAATGAGAGGAATGTTCACCGTCAATATGTGGGGGTGAGTCGGAGGAAGGGTTATCTGTAGGGATATTCAGTTTGGTGCAGAGTGATGAAAAGACAGATTCAAGCTGGGTGGTCAGTTCTTGTTTGACTTCCTCCATTAAGGACTGCATGGTTGTATTGATGGTTGCAACATTGGCACTGAGTTGTTTCACTTCTTGTTGGGTATCAGTGAGACTAGATTGCAAGGTATTGAAGCGAGCTTCCAATTCTTAGCTACGAGTATGGGCCATGAGGACGAGGGAACT
>JASDQU011314247.1:13353-24661 GCA_032191745.1 Picea mariana
CAATATCTTAGGGCACTAACTAAGGAGGATAGAACATACCCTTAGTCTTACTATCCAACTACCCAGGTACTGGAGAGTATCTTCCCGAGTGATGTTCTCGGTGGCACTATAGAAGTCAGGTGACCGATCGGTTTATCTAAAGAGGGCTTGAGGAAATCTAGGTCGATCCGTACACAGGTGTTGTCTGATGCACTACCACTCGAAGGGGTACCAACAGGGGTTACAAGGGTGGACAACATATGTGTGCTTAAGAACCACTTGTATTTCCTACATGTATGAATCCCTCAACTGCAGGTTTATGCATGTAATGACAGATCTCTGTGGCTTAAATATGCCGGAATATGTCCCTACCCTAAAAAAAAAATTACCCACAATTTCTGCCAAGGAAAGTGCTCTGATACCACTTGTAATATACCATATATAAAAAGTACGCAGAACAGAAATAAAATGCTAGAAATGGAAGAATAACAGTAATATAACTAGCATAATCTCCACAATAACACCGAAATGATATAAGAAAAAAAACATAAATAACACTTTGATTCAGAAAGTAATGTTCACGGGCCTCTTTGAGGGGGCAACCTCCAATCGAGCAATGCTCTATTACAATAATCTCCAAGCTCAGGTTCTCATACCCTCGACTCCTATTTATACTAAATATGTCTATCAAAAGAAGCATCTAGAGGAAGATCCTTCTAGAAGCAGAAGCTTCTATTAGGTATTCTTACATCTGCCTTATTATATTTTATTGAAAGGCCTTATTAATATTGACCTTTATGACATCCAAATATATTGTTCTACCTATGTGCGGGTTAGGACTCTAACAATCATTCCCTAGAAATGATGAGAAAATATACCAAGAACAATACCACAATGCTAAACAAACCCATGTGATATACGGTGTTAACCAAGGCAAGGAACCCATGATAGTCATCCAAATATTCATTGTAAAGCTAACTCAACATTGAAATGCATGCAACATGAAGAATACCAATAGATGAGCCATGACCATGACAATCTACCAAGGAGAAAAGTGAGTTCCCTCCACCAAAACACCAACCCAATCAAATAAAAGTAGTATCTCCATGCATATGATTGTAAGCAAAACTGAATTGAAGAAAATCCCTTAAGGTGTGTATCACGAGTCCATCAAATGCTCCATATATGTCATCCTGAAAATCCTGTCATGTGAATAAAATTACAATTTTACTCATACAATGTGAGGGTAACAAACCTGAATGATCAAAATCAAGATCAATCTATTTTCCAAATAGAATAATTCAATGAAGTCATCAATAAAATTGAAGTTCAGACCACCAATTTAGAAGATAAGTTGATAAGCACTAAATTTATCCATGAAGTTTTGTTCCCTTCTTCTAAAATTAATGATGATTCCTAAAGTATTGAAGATATGTTTTGTGAGGACCATAACAATTGATAAAATTATATTTCAAATTATTATTTTATAAGATAAGTTAACAAATATGGAGGAAGTTCCAATCACTTAAGCATATATCAATGACAATTTTCACAAAATTGAGACATTCTTTCTTATTTGGACTTCCTATATCACCAATCGAATTCCAAGTTTGAGTTTTGCAATGTGTTACTTCTTGTTGTAGTTTATTCCACTAGCTATTTTTCAATCCGGGTAGTATGTATGACATACTTTTAATAGCTTAGGGAAATTAGTTACCCATATTCATAACTAATAAATGATTTGTATACCAAACTAAGAATGTGATCTATCGTTGACTCATGGATGAAATTGATTGCTAACTTCTAGACTTCATTCTACTTCAAGGATGAAGAATCTTGAGGAGAGATTAAATGTAATGAAAATAATTAGTATAAAAGATATATAAATATATGATAAATTAATAATATTCATTGTTCAATCCACATTCAAGTTGTTTTTGAAGGGCTCAAAAAATTAGCCAAAATAAAAAAATATTAGACAAATGAAATTATTGATTGATAAGTCTAAGCTAGGGAAAGGGATCCACCTATTTGTAGCGATGGAGAGATATTAATTCTTATAGAGACTCACTATCTAGAATTTTAAGAATTCATGGGTCATGGACCGAACAACTTTGTAGAACTTATGGCCTTAAAAGTGTTGTTGAAATGTGTTTTTGATCATAATGTTGCAAATCTCCAAGTGTTTGAGACTCACTATTGGTGATCAACTAGACGCTAAACATCTTCAAAATGGAGAGTATATTTTGAGTCCTATGTTTGAGAAATTCAAAATGATGGAGGGGTCATTCACAAACATATCCTATAGGATCATCTACAAGGAACTGAATATTAGTGTTGATAAGAAGGACTTCACATGGACCCTAGGCAATAGAGTTTAATTGAATGGAAGGATGTTTTTTCTCAGCTTCCATCTCTATCCTATATTTTCACTGTTGGCATTGAAAACTGAAGTCGTGGCATTGAAAACTGAAGTCAACTTTAGGAATTAAAGACATTCTCCCCAATCCTTTTTCTAAAAATATTAGAAAAAAGTAGATGGCTACATGCTGAAAATTTTGTGAAAGTTAGAGGGCATATAATTGCTCCTTTGATCAGTATAGAATATTATTTTGGAAAAATAGTTTGTAATTATTTCCAAATATCAATGAAGAAGAGTGTTTGAAAACCTCTGAATATGATAGAGACCATTTGTATTTTTTCCAGAATGCCTCAAGCATATACAAGATGTAATTTCATTGTCTCTTGGGAAAAAATTATCAATTTTTTCTATGGAAAATATATATGCATATAATAAATACACTACATCTCCAAAAGTCGTGTCTTTTTATAATAAATACACTACATCTCCAAAAGTCACGTCTTTTTAGATCGATGAGTTGTTTTCCATTATTGATATGTTATGTCTACACTCTTGAATCTTCCATACAACATTTTAGTTTAAATAGATCTGCATTTTTAATAGGTTTTTTAGAAGTTTTTAGATTCAGTTGTGTGGTTTCAGTTCTATGAGTGTAAATATACTTTCATGAAGTGAAACCCTATCATTTTCATCAGGGTCAAATATTAGAAGTGTTTATGCAGGTTGATTCCAAGCTCTATGCAGGTTGATTCCAAGCTCCTCCCAGGGTCACCCAACTAGGGCCTCTCAGCCCTGGGAACTCCCTGGATGACATTATCAGGAAGTGTATTGGCACTTTCTCAATGATTGACGTGGATGCAAATACTTCTTCTCCCCCTCTAATTTGGAATATTTACCTAATCATTTATCGTGTCTCTCTCATTTCTTTCACTTACTATAGTGTTTAGTCCCTTGTATCTATTATCTTTCCTTAGTATCTTTTTCGCACTCATGTAGTATGTTATAACTAACTACACTATATAGTCCCATTGACCTATTCCTTTGGTCACTTGTGCAATTGATAAAATTATTTTATCTTATATTATATACCAATCATATTGCATGAATTCATTTACTCACTACTCAATGTCTTTCCAAAGCACACTCCATATAATAGAGAAAATTGTCCATTAATTATCTCAATGAACCTCTATTTTTTAACACACAATCAAAACATTAAATGAAAAACAAAATCAAGTCAAACAAATGCAACTATTAATCAATGTTGCACAATAGATAATACACAAGAAAAATGTGCTAATTTATGACAATTTTATTAAACTTGCATGGCAAATTAGAACTAAGACTTGCAAACCAAAAAATAAATTACTTTACCAATCACAATTCACTAGATTAAACCCAAACAAATGATTGGTCAATACTCACGCTACTCCTAAAGCATCAATTTCATCAATGAACACCACTGAGGGTTTGTTTACCTACAATCAAAGATGTTTAATTTTGATACCTTCATAGTATAAACACACCTTAAAAACTCAGTTTCTATTCCAAAAAACCTAAATATAAAGTTTTAATGAAAATGATAATCAAAATTTAACAACAGTAAAAATCACACCACAAAAGCATAAGTATGTCATGTCATCGTTTAAACAAAGTGCAAAGGATCCTTTATGGGTTACCTACAATGATCAGTCAAGAACCTACTATAGAAGCAAGAAAATTATTCACCTTTGCTCTTTTAAAGAGCTCGAGGAAGCGAGTTGTACCAACTCCAACAAGCACCTCAACAAACTCAAACCCATCCATTTGGTAGAAAGGTACACCAACTTCTCCATATATTTCCTTTTCCACCAAAGTCTACATGAGTGAAAATTACAACATATTAAGTTTTCTCTATTTACAACGAGTAAAACATAACTATCAATATAGATATGTGAAACATATTACATGATTTTTCTTATCCAGAAAGATCAACATAGGCACACTTATACCTTTCCACAACTAGGTGGACATGTTAGGAGTACCCCATGTGGAGCTTTTGTCCCCATTTTATTGTACAATTTTGGAATTCTCAAATATTTCACCAACTAATAAAAATAAGTCAAGTTTAAAAGCGAAATCTACCATCTGATAGGAATTATCACATTATGACTCATTCATATAAAAAACAAGTTAATTTTATGGGTCAAATTACTTAGTGAAGAGAACCAAAAATGATGTCACCTACATGCCATCCTAGAAATGTTCATAAAGCTAAAATAATTCAACCAAAAAGAAGAAATAGAAAATAAATATATACGATGTTTTTTTTTTCAAACTACATAAATCATAACTTATTTGGCAATCAAACTATATTTGTAAAACAATTATATCATTTATCTTAAACGAAAATTGATTGATTTATTGTTACTACCTTTAAAACTTGGCAACAACACCATTCTATTTGTGTCACATGTGCATCATTGATAAGAATTCACAAAAATATTTTTATGAAAAAATGTTAGATAAAAAAACAAACTTTCATATAATTTATAGGAATCTTATTACACCAAAAATGGCAATGGAAAATATCTTTAAAAATACATGGAAAAAATTCTACACACTAATATACAACATGATATACCACATCCATGTTGTAAGAAGTGAAAAAAAATAATAGAAATAAATTA
This sequence comes from Picea mariana, assembly GCA_032191745.1. Lineage (NCBI taxonomy): Eukaryota > Viridiplantae > Streptophyta > Pinopsida > Pinales > Pinaceae > Picea > Picea mariana. The sequence continues at coordinate 18,364 of JASDQU011314247.1, forward strand.
TTAAAAATATTTTATTGTTCTATATAAATTTACATGAATTCAAATGAAAATTCATGGTTTTCCCAAGACTAGTTACTACTAACTAATTATCCATATGTAGCGAATGTTGCTAAAAAATTGGGATGCATAATTGTTGATTTCGTAAAAATATTAAGAAAACATATTATATGTTCATGGAAAATGTGTATATTTAAAGGGAAAAAAATATAAGGGTATGCATGATTATAATCATAAATTAATTTACAAGTTTTTCACTTTTACGAAACAATGAAAAAATTTAGCCTAAATTTCTTCCAAAAAATTGAAATTTAGCCAAATTAGCGAAATTTTACTTAAAAAAAAAACATTGAATCCATATATGACTAAAAGTGATTATTAGGAAAGATAAAAACCGATCTTTAAAAAAATTTAAATGAAACCTAGAATGTACATTAAAGTTAAAACAGTTCAACCAAAAAGAAAAATATGCAAATAAATCCATGTATGTCCAAAAGTAATTATCAAGAAAGGTCAGAAACCAATCTTTGAAAAAAATAAAATGGAATTAAATATAATCATGAAAATTATTTTCCATAGATGTATAGGAGTGTGTGAAAATTGTGGTTATATGAAACTAGGTGTTGATTACTTAAATGTCAAAGTTATTGATCTGCAATGTAGTCCCATCATTGCAATTGTAAGCACTAAATGCCTACAAGACTCGATTGTTCAAACACAGTCACTAAAAGGACTTAAAAGTTGTAAGATGTATTCTTTTGTAACATTACCTCCAACTATAGTAGTAATTTAGTCCAACACGATAAATTTTGTAAAACCATTTCCAATGAGACATGGATAGATTGCTCTTTTTTAAATATAAAAGATGTGGCAATGTTTATGGAAAACAATAGACAATAACAATGATGGGAATCATTGTATGGACCATTCTTATATTCCTTAGTGTGGCTCCTATATGTGGATCTATATTTAGAGAATGTTCCTAAAATAAATAATCTGGTGGTGCTTGGTTTGTTGAGGTTTGTAAAGGTGTTTTCAAGTGTATTGGAGGTATTCTTTTTGTGTAAGGTGAGAGTAGAGGAGTGTGGGTACAAAGGGAATTAAGGAAAATGGGTAGTGGATAAATAGAGGTGTTTATATGGTGCATAGGCTAGGCTAAATAAGAGGGTAGAACATGAGATAGGTTTAGGGTTTATGAATGGATAGTAAGGTGCTAAGGTATCTTAGTGATAAGAATAGAAGGTACATGTATAGAGGGGGATTCCCATCAGTAAGTTAAGGAGAGAGTATAAGGTGGATCTTGATGCAATGGTGTGTTGGGTGGGATCAAATATAAATAAAATCATTTATGCATTCTTATTGGTTGAAAAAAAACTTGATTAGAGAGAGGGGAGTCGATAGAGATTAGTTCATAGGTTTTACCATCTTTAAATAACTTATAGGATTTATGGAAAAAATTGTGTAAGAATTGTGTTGGCATTGGTATGAGATTCCTAATAGAATATCAAAATAGTCTAATGGAGAGATGTCATATTCAATGATATTTTTGAAGGGGCTAGTGGAAAAATTTACTCTGCAATGTTTATTAACAATAGGCGAGGGTCATTTTGTTAGAGTCAACTAAGATGATATAGAGAGGGATGGGTTGTGGTAGGTATTTGTAATCATTCCATAAGGTTATGGGAAATGAGTTTTTTTGTTTAATATTGTTGTTGTCAAAGACGATTGTGGCTAATTGATTTCTAACCTAGAAGTTATAAGTAAAAAGAAGATCCAGAGATATGGTTATATTGTATTTCATCATTAAGAGTAATGAAAGATCTATAGTGGTAGGATTGAGGAGATGGATAAATTTGAGTTTCGATTGAGGGGTACGGAATGGTGGGGCATCTGCATAGTCTAGGGTTAATTGTTTAATGTACAATTCTTTAGATGTGGCCTAATGTTTTAATGCACAACAATCTACAACAAAATGTGATTAAATTTTATGGAAGTGACACCATTGATTTGGGTGAGAGGAGGAAGGGCCGACGAAATTAGTTTTTAGAGGGTGGGTTGGTTGAGGTAGAAAAATAGTATTAGGGTTGTGAGGTTGAGGTTTAGGGTTAGGGTTACAAGAGAGAAGAAAAAAAGGGTTATTATAAGGGTGTCTATCAATCTCACATTCAATTGCTAGGGAATATATTAAGGCTTGGTCAAGGGAATTTCTATTAAATAATGTGATTTCATCGAAAAACCAAAATCACAAATAAAATTAAATTTGAGAATAAGTACCTCATAATTGGTTTTTGAATCTGTTGAATCCGAAATTTTTGAAGACTTCAATATTTTGCTGGATGTTTTAGATGAGAACTTGATAAGCTATAACCACCTACATGTCATATTGGATAAATGTCTTGGAGGATAGAAACATTGTCATAATGCTTCGCAAAAGGTGTTCAAATAGTAATGCACTTGAAACAGATTTGGAAGAAGCCTCATCATTGAGTTTAATGCAACTAACTAATGCATGAAATAAATACTACAAAGTGTAACTAACTAATGATGCAAGAGAAGTAAATGCGGAAATTCGTTGTGGATTGTGGAGGTGACCACCCTTCAAACCTACATTTTTCAAATACAATAATAGGTTAAATGACGAAATAATAAATAAACATCTATGAGCTTTCATTTGAAAAAGAAAATTAAACGTTATATGACTGAATAATAATTAAACATGTATGAAGTTCTAGAAATATTAAAGGGGAATACCTCGTGAATGAGCTCTTGGTTTCGAGAATAATTTATTCTCTACTAAACAAGACCAACCACGTGAATGTGGAAGCTCGTTTGACCCCTCCCCCCCCTTGCATCACCCCCAATTCCCCATACCCAATCATGCATAACAAGTAGAAAAACAAGAATTAAAGGTAAATGAAAGAAAGAAGTTACATGCATATAGAACATATAAGGTTCACACACAACTAGCAAAACAAAAAATTGTATAGTCAATAATTTATATTAATAAAATTTGTCCTGAAAATATGTATAAACACTTATTTTTTTGTTTCTTCGTTTTGAAAAAATCCATGAGTAAATCATAATCATATTCATCTTGATCCTATCCTTCATCTATTGGGTCTTTCTCTACTACTGGAAGGCGATGGGTCATATCAAACGATGTACTACTTCTAGTAGCAAGATGTGAACGTTGATGCACTACATGGGCATCCATAACAATAAAAAAAAGTGTTAAAAGGACATAGTTAGTTATTATTCATAGTAGTGTTTCATTAGTACAAATATGATTACTATGTTTTTTACCTAGAGGAGTAGTTGACACCATTGGTTGGATTGTCATTGATTTCTCTCCTCTCCGAGCACCCTCATCTACATGCTTTTCCATTGAAACAAGAAAAGTTGTAAGTCCAACATCTAAAGGAAATATTTATAATCATCATATTATACATTTTATTTTAAATACACACATACCGTGATGGGTTTGAGAACCACTAGTATCATTGGGTTGTTGGCCACAACCGTAAAATGAACTGTTGTTTCTTTCCTGCTTAAAACAAATAGACACATTAATTGATGGGTTCAATCAATCATCAATACATTTGACAAGTGATAAACAACTAAAATATTTTCATTTTATTTACCAACTCATTCAAAGGGTTATATTGTGTATGTCCCTTCCTTTTTCGATTTTCCACCACAACTTGAAGGATGAACTTGAATCCAAGCATCAAGTCTTCTTTGGTGGCGTAAATATTGAATGTATCCCCCTACATCACATGACATAATATATGGATTTGTGCTTACTGGTTGCAATTAGATAAAATTTGCATGATGATATGTATAATATGAATAAATTATTTGGCACTTACAATTCGAGCTTTTAATCTCAAGTAACCACCTTGGCCAAGTTTTTCTAGTCTTTCCTTGGCTTATTTTGATGTGACTGGGAGCCTATGAAAAGTTTCAACTATGTTATAAGATATCGTGATATTTTTTGTAGAACTAAACAAAACTCAACATATTCAATTTAAAATATCATATATTACCTTCCAGGGCCAAATATTGTGTTCTTTTTGTTTCTCAATTCACTCTCATTTGCGTCCTCCTCCATATTGTTCCATTCCCTCTCGAGAATTGCTAGAGAATGATCATACTTAGGATTATCTTTCAATTGAACCCTATATGATCTCTGACATATTTAAAATATGCACCACTCCTTGAGGTGATTTTGGACTTGCTGAATAAATCACCAAACAAGTTGACCATATGGTATTCTCTTTGTTTCTCAATGCACTCTCATTTTCATCCTCGTGTATATGCTTCCATTCCCTCTCGAGAATGGCTAGAGAACAATCATACTTAGGTTTATCTTTCAACTGAACCCTATATTGATCTCTGACATATTTAAAATATGTACCACTCCTTGAGGTGATTTTGGACTTGTTCAATAAATCACCAAATAGGATGACCATATGGTATATAATATTCTTTTTCAAATATTTATTCTAGGCATTCCACTGTGTGCAAATGGTGGGCCCCAAAATATATAAATCCTTGTCGTGCAAGGTCTTGGAAAAAATATTGTTTCCTAGAAAAGAATATGATGATTAGATTAAAAGAATATGAAAGATGTAGGTTTCAATAAAATGGTAGGAAATGCTTAACATATTCAAAAATACATGCAATTTGTTGTATCTTCAAGGGAACCAAGTTTTCGTCCACCAAAAATATGATGGATATTTTTACAGAGCTTTGAACACATGTTGCCCCAAGATAGAAATGATTTTGTTGTGCATAACCAATATCCTCATGAGATTTTCCTTGTAGAAAATCATGTGCATGGTCTAGCATGTGTGGTAGGGGTGTCTCATGGGTCCCATGAGTTTCATTCCTCTAGGCCACAGATGGAGAGGAAAATAGCCTCATAGGTATGTGGCTCATGATAGGACGTTGTGGGGTTTGTGCATCACTTCCAACAACAACGTCCCCATGACAAGGTTGTCCCATTAGATCCAAAAATACATATAGAAAGAAAATGTTAGAGTATTTTTCATATAATGGTATCAGACAAAATTTCATAAATCAATATATGTCATAAATAGTATTTTTTTTTTAATTGTGCTTACCCAAAAATTGTTCTATATCCCGCCTAAAAAATTTCATCCTTTATTTTCCCTCCTTTGTAAGTGGCTTAAACCTATCCAATTCTGTTGATTTTTTGTATCTTTGGGAGGTATTCCCACTAGAGGCCAAGATGCCAGGCATGTGGGAATTTTCGTTGGCACCAGTTTTGAAATTTGTTTCAATGAAATAAGTCTAGAAATGAGGCTAGGGCCTCATGGGAAAGTTGATGGTATTTGTGGGTTTGTGTGGGGGTGCCACACCCACAAAGAGGATTAAAATTTTCAAATCAATGGTTGATTTTAGGAAGGGCTCCTAAACTCATTCATTAGACTCTTGTATAAAAGAGAGATTTCATTGTGACATTATATCATAATCATTGTGGAAAAATGGAGTTGGGATAAGTGAGTTTACACTTGTGTCAATGAGGATTGATGATCTCAACAAAGAGAAAGTCTGCAAGGTGGTGAATCTAGCCTTGAAGAGAGAGGTAAGGAAGGTTTCACGTGTAAAGAAATTGTTTTGTAAAATACATGGTTTGTAGGAGGACAAAGCACTTATATATGTGGGTTGCAGAAGGACAAGTTGTGTATAGGGTATATGCAATTTGTAGTGGAGAAAACAATGTATTTCCATAGGTTGTCAGTAAGGTGAATCATGTATCTAGTTTCCTGGGCAGGTACATATCCATATAGACTAACAGGTGACGTTAGTAGACTGTACATGTGGTCTACAGTAGATTCATGGGAAGAGGATATTTATAGAATATTTTTGAGGTTTGGTATTTTGATTTGAATGGTTACTGAAGGACAAGGCTATCCTCATATTTGGTGGCATTGTATTGGCTAAGAGGACTGATTTTATCGTTAGTCTTGGTGACATTGAGAGGACTAGTTTTTTCCTCAGATTTGAAAGATTAGATAAAGTTACATAATAGAATTATTGTGTCTCTTGTGTATTGATGATTCATCTATGATCTTGTTTTTTCTGCTTCATATATTTTTAGAAAATAATTTCAGTGTAAATTTGTTCAGTGATAGTTAGATCACTGGGAAGGAATTTTTATTTCTGAAATTAGTAACATAGAGTTGCATGTGAAAATTGACATGGTATCAGAGCTTCGGATTTGAAGAGAAAGGGATCATCTTGAGACACTTTGTTGGATACAACACTGGAAGAG
>JASDQU011314249.1:4608-27871 GCA_032191745.1 Picea mariana
CTTCCTCTAGGAAAAGAAATTTTACCACCACTCTGCCTTCTGTGAGAACTTCCTCCCCTCTTAGAGTGACTATGTGGTTTCTCCACCTCATCCTTGGGCTTCTGTGCTTTATCTCATGCAACTCCTTTGCCTCTGTTCGAGCTTCGACCCCTTTTCTATTGACTCTTCTTTCTGGCCAACTTCTATTCTACTTTCAACACCATTTGATATGAGTCCCCTACAGTTCTGACTGTTGTCATGTTGATTTTGTCTTGAATTTCATATCTCAGCCCATTAATGTATCTGGAAACTTTCCCTTCATCTCTCTCTCTTTGTCCATCTCTAATGTTAAATTTGTAGAACTCTTCTGTGTACTCTTTCACAGTCAATCCTCTCTGTCTTGGGTTCTGCATCCTCCTGAATAGATTTATCTGGTAATCCTTGGGCATGAATTTTTCCTTAATATTGGTTACCATTCGATCCCAACTCTTGATATTTTGTTTACCTTTGCTCCTCCTGTCGGCCTACAATTCATCCCACCACATCGTTGCATGTCCTTTCAATCTAGTGACAATGTGTCTTACCTTTTTCTCCTCTTTGACATCCTCATAGTCGAAATACTTGTCCATTTCTCGAATCCAGTCAAGCAATTATTCTGTGTCCAAATTTACTTCATAGATCGGGATGTCAATTTTTGCTCCGACACCCAATTTGACAACCACTCTCAACAAGCATTCTTCCGCAACATTCTCAGCTACAGCTTCTGCAACTTCTACTTCTTCCATTTCTTCCTCGCTGACGTCTCCAACATCTGATGCTCTTATTTGTGTTGTCTCCATGGCATCTAGCCTCACACACAATTCTCTCATTTCTCTTTCCATAGATCTGTTGGCTACAGGTAGATCAAGACGTCTTCTAAGCGGCATTATGATGACGTTTATCCTTCTCCCTACAGAAGTCAATTATGTACTATGTTGTGATACCACTCTGCCACAAACCCCCTTCCCTCCAAAAGGGTTGCTTGACCTCCCAATCTTGGATCGTTTGAATCTTTGAGTCAGAGCAACTCCTTGGGTCCCTGCGGCACCCGAACTATCTTCCCCACACACACATGCTCTCCTGAAAATGACCACGGCTATGACCGTGGGTCTACCTCCTTCGTGGTCTCAGACTTCGCGACCCCGCAAAACTCTAGGCCTTTCACTTACGATCTTCACTCTCCCGATTTTAGAACTCTTGGCTTTCGTCGCCACGTGCTCTCCTGTGATCAATGGTCGATATTGAATCACGACTTCGGACCTCGCGATTTTGGTTTCGCCAAGTTTCCAACTTTTTGGCTCCAAAGTATCGAAACACTCCTCGATTCTCCTCCTTGTAAATTCACCATATCTAATGACCTGGAATCACTCTTCTCCTTCTGAGATGAACCTCACTCACTGACATTCTTTGAAGACTCCAAGGACTTATCCCCTTGAATATTTTTGTTGCTCTTCCTCTTGATATTTCCTTCTTTGATTTGTTCCCCTGAACAATCTCTTCGACCCTTAGTCGAATTTTCCTAGTCAGTGCACACTTTGCAACAAACTTTCATCCACACTCACTTCTTCTATGAAAGATTTCACACTCCTTACGAATGTTCTCCAACCACTTTTATCCCTCGTAATTGAATCATGCTAACATTCCTGAGCTTTCGAGTCTTAAAACTCTATCACGCACTCCTTGCGGACGTTGATGCACTCCTTGCATACGTATAAGTTATGTTATTTCTTCTGAGCTTTCGAGTCGAAATAGACTTAGTCACACACTCCTTGTGAATGCTATGCACACCTTGCACTCGCTCAATGAAAAGAAACCATTGAAACTTATATGCTCCTCACACCGACTCATACATTCAACAAAGTAAATGTAGTCATGAAACTAACAACATAAATAACAAAGAATTTAGAAAAATAACAGAAATCTACCATTCACTCAGATAGACACATATCCATACACACATTTGGGACAATTTTCTTTGTTATATTCACCCAACTGAAACTTACATATGTTCACACAATGTTTCTCTACATCCCTCGGCTCTTAGCTTACAATGGTAATATACTCATGATATTCATCCGCTACCACAACTATCAATAACAATTGAAAACTTAACAACAAAAGACAACCACAACAGGCAACAAACCTTCCTAGGAAATATTACAAAGATTTATGCAAGAGGTGCTCTTCGAGCATTCCCTCCAACTACTCTATGCTACCTTAAATGGAATTAAAATCTATCAACTACTTAACACCCATTACAATAAATATTGTGTCAGACGGATAAGAGCACAAGCTCCAAATCTGTATTGCGATCCGATTCATAAAATTAAATAAATTCCCCCATCGACTTCTGTGATGGCTCAGCCTTCAAACATTTAAAGAAGTTCATAACTCAAAAAGCTTATGTCAGATATCGCATTTATACATTGATCAGTTTGAAATTCAAAATATTTCAAAATGTGCGCTAGTGTGCCCCGTTGTCCTCCACGCTTATGCTTCGCTGGTGATGCTCCTACATCATAAATACTCTATAAAATACTGCTAGCTCATTTCTCAGACCTTTCTTTGCTTGTTCTAAATATTTTTTTTTGATATGTACTTCATTGCTATATGAAGACGGTCCTGTGTGGGATTTGGTGAAAGAGAAATGTATACCAATAACCAGATTGTCATATACTATTGTCAATTTTAGAATTGAGAACAAGGAACCTTTGTTATCGGGGCAACTCTACCCTATCTTATTTCTGTAAAACCTAAGATGCATACATTTTACATTGTTTCTCGCACATCGTAACATCCAGACACTTTGCTTTGCTACCTCAACAACACCACTTTCATACATATTATAATGATTCATCTGTATCTTTAGTTCTAAATACTTCCTTATACTAAGCTCCATGACAGATGTTTTTATAACATCCTTCTCTTGCATGCACCTGATGTGACTTATTCTTTGAGGACACTTGCGTGCAAGTGATCCCATTCATTATATGATCGACTGCTTTGCTTATGAATTATGATGATGAGGCTATGGATTATGATGTTATTATATGTTATTTATGTATAGACAGGTGATATTGACTGGTTCCTCTTGAGTGTGCAGGAATCTTGACAGATTGAGGATGTCGATGGCATCGGTGGATCTCATTGGACTCTAGATCGATTCAAGGAGTGGATTGTATATGGTTTGGGTATTTCTGTTTATGAATATGTGACATGTATTTGTGTGTATCATGATGATGTTTATGGATATATGACATGTTTTCATTGATGGATGCAAGATGACGATTGCTTGCTAATCAGAATCACATTAGGAGTAAAGGGGCCATGCATGACAACCATATATATTGAGGGAGAGGTGTGGAAACAACCCCACCACAACCTACTAGCACTCATGTCATGGCTCGAACTGTAGTTTAACGATTACCTAGTTCAAGAGATCCACGATGTTGTGAGGGCAGAATGACACAGTCACTCATGAAGATTCTAAGGGGCACACAATAAGGCAGGGTCCTTATTCCGTAGAGGCCCTTAGTATCCCACAAGGTCACCTGACTGAGTATTGAATCCAAGGATTGAACGTCTACCAAAATCGGTCAAAAGGCGAGTGGCATCCTTGGAGCACATAGTGCATCTTGAAGGGCATGTCGCATAAATGAAACATGAATAAAGGCGAGTGGCACCCTTGGAGCACGTAGTGCGTCCTTAAGGGCACGTCACGATTTTTTAACACTGGTGAGTCAATGAACCTAGGTACTTAGAAAACAATATCTTATTTTGACTTGGTCGGCCTTAAAATAAATGTTGTATGAGTAAAGTTTAAAACTTATAAAAATTTCCTTAAAAACAAATTTTCTAAGACTGGTTGAAATTAGAGAATAGGTCTAAATGGGGTATAAGGATGAAAAAAAAACTAATTAATCAATTGATAAAAGGTGGATGAAGAAATATCAAATTTAAAAATTAGAGAAAGAATTTATCAAAAATTTAATTGTTGGTTATGTGCAAAAACTTGCTAATTTAGAACTTAGACAAAAAGGGGAAAATTAAATGCAAAAGGAATGTGGAACATAGAAGGGACTCTAGTCTAGAGAACTTTCCAAATTAGAACTCAACTAAGATTTAAGAAAGGCGTCAACCATTAAGGGAATGTGAGAGAATAAAGGGACATCAAGGAGCATTTTTAGGAACTCTTTTAGGTGGGTGAGGAAAATTGGCAATTTAATTTAATTAATAAAGTGAATTTCTTGTGCAACTAAGGGATTGGGTGACAAGTGTATGGGGGAGAATATTTCCTAATAAAAATAAATTAACGTGCATTTTGGCAAGGGCCACTAAGAGAACTCTATAAAACAAATGGCAGAGGAGGAGAATGGATCACAACTAGTATGTGTAAGGTTATGCTGCCGGATTTTTCTCTTGACTGATTTTTCTTGTGGGAGTTGGGATACCCATCTCTGATAGAGAGTGGTAGCTCGACCTTGCAAGGTGAGCAGGGAGATATCTTTCTCTGGTTTGTGTGTGTGGCCCCTTTGCAATTCGGGGGGCTCGGGGGGAAGAAGAGCACCCATATCATTGGTTGGGAGGTACCAGTGAGGTCTCAATGATTAGCAAGAGAGAGCGAGGAGGATCTCCAACAGCCGAAGAACATCAGCAAGCCGTTAGTCAAGTTACGGTACACTTTTTTTTTAAGTTGCAATTGTAAATTAGTTAGAAGTGTACTTAGATTTATTGTTGATGGATTTTTAATGGTTTTCTGATATTGTTGGGCATAGTCCCCCTCTTGGTTTTTGTTGTGTCTTTACTTGTTTATTTTGATGTGAAAAAACTCTTTGTGTGAGCAAAAAATGCCCAACATAGGGGCATGTTGCCTTAGCATTTTTTATGTGTCTTTCCTTGTTTTATTAATGTGAATAAACTCTGCATGTGAGAAAGAAAAACGCCCAGCATAGGGGCATGTTGCCTCTGTGTTTTTGTTGTGTCTTTCCTTGTTTATTTGATGTGATTAAACTCTGCGTGTGAGCAAGAAAAACACCCAGCATAGGGGCATGTTTCCTCTGCGTTTTTATATGTATTTTCTTGATTTATTAATGTTATTATGAAAGCTTATAATAATGTTCATCATTAATGTAAGCTTGTAACAAATGCTCAACTTTAAATGTTGCATTTTATTAAATGTTTAAATGAATGATTATTTTAATGGTTGCATAAGCATTTATTAATGTTATTATTAATGTTAATAATAATGTTCATCAGTAATGTCTATTTAATTAACTGTTATGATGAACAATTATTAATAATGTCCATTATTAATGTTGTTTTAGTAAATGGTTATAGAGGAGTGGTTAAGAAAAACACTTGAGTCTCTTGCGCAATGGATTGTATGTCATAATGATAGTTCAAGCTTTTTTAGATTTCCTTAGCACCTTGTAATCATTGAAAAGTAAGATCAATTACGAAATTAGATTTCTTTTGTGCCTTGGAATAAAAAGGCTCGGGTACTCTTGCACAATAGATGACGTGGATGCATGTTCGCTTAGATTTAGTTTACTTCTTACGCTCATGGATTCTTATGATGGTTAGATCTTAGACCCTTGCACAATAAAATGTAATGAATATATTTACCTTACGTCATTGAAATAACTTGATTGTTATTAGATTCCTTTCATTTATGGATTCCATACAATGTGTTATGGTCAAAGATTTTTGGACTTCTTGCGCAATGGATTTTATGTCATGTATGATGGTGTGGAATTTGTTTATCTTGCGCCTTGGATGATGTTGATGAATAGGTGTTAGGTTGCTTGCGCTATGATCTAAGTTGACACATAAATGTTTAGGAATTAGTTTACTAATGCGCTTGTCACCATGTTGCGGTATGATTTTCTTACGATTGGATTATTTGCGCTCAATGATCATTAAGTGAATACGTTAATCTAGCAAATGGATCATGTGATTACCTTGATAATGATGTTGATTATTGTAATTTTATGAATGATTTAATCGCGCACCTGGAATATAAGTAGATGTTTGTTTGCACCTAAAAATTTAAATAAGTAAATTATTGCACCTCAGCTTATGACGTTTCTAGATGGATTTAGTATTTTAGTTCTCTTACACCATGGAATTTTATGGTACATGTGTTGGTTTATTGGAATGCCTTTGCGCCTGGATGATCGTTGATGATGTTATTTAGCTTAGTCAATTTGGACTTGATTGTGGAGGGTGGGATGTAGACACCTCCTTGTTCCTCAGAATAGTCGCCAACCCTGAGACCTTAAATGGTCAAAATCGATGGGAACCTAGGCTTGAGTGTTGCTTATGTGTCCTGGAGGTCCTAACCTTGTAGGGTAGGATGGACGGGTAGTCATTTTATAATCTTTATCTGATGAGTGTTGTCTTATTTTACTCCAAGCTTGATGCACTAATCTGCTATGCCTTTTATGTTTATGCGTCACTATCCTTTGTTGGTGCATTGATTGTGTTGTTATTTATATCAGTGATGAATAGAGGGTGATGTTGTTACTTTTTGTCGTTGTTCATTTATGATGATGGTTGATTATATGTCGTTACTAAATTTTGGATGTGTCGGTTGCGACATAATTGATTATGATGATGTGTCGAGTGTAATTCATTCATTATGATGTTTTCGAGTTGTGTTGCTATGGTTTTATTGTTGACATTATTTTCCTAATTCTTTTATAAAAAATTACTTGTTGTACATCATTTTTGTGTCGTAATAGTCAAGGTCATTACATATGGTATCAGAGCGGTTTCGACACACAACTTGAGATCATTACGCCTTCCACAATGAAAACACTTGATTATAATTTATCGCTAATTAAATTGAATTGTAATCATGCAGGTAATCATGGTTAGAGGACGCCTTAGAGTCAGACGATGTGGTTCTAGGGGAGGGGGAGCAACACCTCTAGAAGCATCCACACTAGAGGTCCTTTCAGAGGATGTCAAAGGCTTTGATTACCCGTTTGGATAGAGATGAGGCTAGGGAACCAGTACCCCCTGAGGGTCCACCGCGTGCCCCATCCGTTACTGGTAGCAATCATTGAGAACTCGAGAAGGTCAAGTTTACCAAGTTCTTTGGTGCCACAAACGACGCATCCACTGAGGCATGGTCAGAGAAGGACTCCAGTGAGACCGACGGGACATGCAACATCTGGTGTGCAACAACATCAAACACCAGCTAGACATCCACCAAGGTATCGAGGTACTTAGAGAGGATTCACATTCACGACACCACAACACCAGCTGCATCTTCGATTGCATCATTAGTAGTTCATGCATGTTCATCAGAACAGCCCAGGGTTACAGGTTGGTGCGCCATCAACTTCTACTTCAGGGACTAGGAGTACTAGACTGAAGACCGAATGCTAGACATTTGGAGAGCCACATTACCAGCGTTACTGTCCGATTGAGAGGGCCAGAGTAGTCAGGACAGGAAAACCCCCTACAGTAGGAGATTTGGGAAAGACCCATCAGATTCATGCAGTGGTTAATAACCGCCAGGCCAGGCATCAGTCTACTGTGCTCGAGACGTCAAGTACCATCGCTGACCAAACTTTTAGTATTTTGATAGATCCATGTGCTACAAAGAGTTTTATTTATAGTGCATCACGTAAGAGAATTAAGGTAAAGGCAGTCGAACAATAAGAGTTTAGTTATGTGGAAATGGCTTTTGGAGCCAAACAAAAGGTTGGAGGAAAGGTTACGGGCTATAGCCTTAACTTGGGATATTTTGTCACGAAGGCCAACCTGTACGTCATGATCTTAGGATATTATGAGGTCGTGATTGGTATGGACTAGTTGGAATTGCATGAGGTGATACTCAACTGTAATAAAAAATGATTGAGTTTGGTTGATGATGAGGGACAGAGACATGTGATTGTAGGAAGGAACCATGGTTTCCATAAGGTTCATCTCTTCCCTATAGCTTCGAAAGAGCATGCGCAAGGGATGCAAGATATCCTTGTGTTGAATGAAAATGGTGTGGCGGAAGGACTAGAAAACCTTCCGGTAGTACAAGAGTTTGCAGATGTATTCCCAGAGGAGTTACCAGGGTTTCCACCTAAGAGGGAATTGGAATTTACCATTGACCTAAAAACTGGGATTGAACCGATAGAAAGAACGCCTTATCGGATGTCGACCCCTGAGTTACAAGAGTTGAAAATGCAACTGAAGGAATTGTTGGACCTAGGAATTATACGTCAAAGTGTGTCACCGTGGGGTGTGCCTATTATTTTCATACGGAAGAAGGATGGGTCATGGAAACTCTGCATTGACTACCGTCAACTAAACAAGGCAACGCTCAAGAACCAGTATTTGTTGCTAATAATAGATGACTTGTTTGATCAGATGAAAGGCGCGACATTGTTTTCGAAGATCAAATTGAGACCAGGGTATCACCAATTACGAATCAAGGAGGAAGACATTCCTAAGACCACATTCAAGACGAGGTTTGGACATTACGAGTTTACCGTTTTACTATTTTGACTGTAAAACACCCTAGGAGTATTCATGATATTGATGAATGGGGTGTTCCACGAATACTTGGACAATTTTGTTCAAGTATTCATTGATGATATTTTGATATATTCTTGGACGATGGAAGAACATGACGAAAATTTGCGCTTGGTGCTACAGTGTCTACGAGAGAACAAATTGTTTGGGAAACTGTCGAAATGATCTTTTTATCAATCGAAGATTCATTACTTAGGGAATATCATCTTCGATGAAGGTAGAGGCTATTATGGAATGGCCTACGATGATGAATGTCCTAGAAGTACATATCTTCATGGGTTTAGCGAGATATTATCGATGATTCGTTGAGGGTTTTTCAAACATAGCAAATCTAATTACAAAATTGTAGAAGATGAACAAGAATTTTGTGTGGATCGAGAAAAGCACGGAAGAATTTCAAAGGCTCAAGGAGTTATTAACGACAACCATGATACTAAAATTCTCTGACATGGACAAGGACTTCTTGGTATGCACTGAAGCATCCAAGGAAGGCTTAGGCGGAGTCTTGATGCAAGACGAACGAGTGATCGCTTACATCTCGAGAAAGTTAAGAAAGCATGAGGAGAACTATGCGACACACGACTTGGAGTTATTATCCATTGGGTATCCCCTGAGAGTGTGGAGACACTGCCTGATTGGATGGAAATTCGAACTAAAAATGAACCACTATGGTTTACAACACATTTTTACACAAGGCGACTTGAACGCGCGACAAAGGCGTTGGTCGAAACTACTTAGCGAGTATGATTTAGGGATTACCTACGTAAAAGGAACAATGAAAAGAGTGATGGATGCATTGAGTCGGAGACCATGCATATTTTCGGTGATACCTCTTCAGACGAATCTACGTGAAAATATTCTAACTTTACAGCGCAACGATGACTGGTATAAGGAGGTTAAGGAATTTATCAGACAAAACACCATGTTGGTACCAAAATTTGAGGGATTTATTGTGGACAACGACGGATTAATGAGATATAATAACCGGATTTACATATCTCCCAATGATGAATTGAGAATTTTGATCTTAAATGAATCTCATAGAGTAGTGTACATGGCTCGTAAAGGAGTCACGAAGGTGAGGGCAGACCTTAAACCCTTATTATTCTAGAAGGGAATGAAGGCGAACATAGTCGACTACGTGGAAAGATGTCTAGAATGTCAGCAAGTGAAGGCTGAACATAGACATCTGAAAGGATTACTACATCCACACGCTATTTTGGAATCGAAATGGGAAGTCATTTCGATGGACTTCATTGTTGGATTTTCATTGATGGCAAGGAGGCATGACTCGATTTTCGTGGTAGTTGACACTCTGATGAAGAGTGCACATTTTATCCCTATGCGTACGACGTATCAGGCACCAGATATAGCTATAGTTTTTATCAACGAGATAGTGAGGCTGCATGGTGTGCCTAAGAGGTTCATATCCGATCGAGGATCGATGTTTACAGGACGCTTTTGGACTAGTTTCCAAGAGGACTTGGGAACCCAACTTAAATTTAGTACTGCATATCACCCAGAGACAGATGGGAAGACAGAAAGAAAAAACCAAATCTTGGAGGATATGTTGTGTATGTATGTGATGGACCAACAAAAGAGTTGGGAAGAGTTCTTGCCACTAGTAGAATTTTCATACAACAACAATTATCAAAGCACCATTAATATGGAATCATTCGAGTTTATTTACAGGCGATCATGTCAGACGCCTTTCAGTTGGGATCAACTTGAGGATAGGGTCCTCGTAGGACTGAAAGAAATCCAAGAAATGTAGGAGAAAATGCAGACAATAATATAAAGGATCAAGGAAGTCTAGGATTGACATAAGCGTTATGCCGATGCGCATCATGTCGACCGTAGCTATGAATTTGGCGATCGAGTCTTCTTGCGGGTGAAACCGAACAAGATTTCGATCAAGTTTGGAAAGGGTGATAAACTCTCTCCTAAGTTAATGGGACCTTTCAAAGTTGTAGAAAGGAAAGAGCACGTGGCCTATCGACTAGCGTTGTCTGATTCTTTGAGGCATATGCACAATGTTTTTCATGTATCAGTCTTGAGACATTATGTTAGCGATCCTACACATGTGATTGACATGAGTTCCTTGCAGGTATCAGACGAGGGTATGCTCATGACAGAGCCAATCTAAATTCAGGACCATCAAAATCGACAACTACGACATCGAACAGTCGATCAGATCAAGGTCCAATGGGACAATTATAGTCTGAACTCAACTTCGTGGGAGGATGCATATGATATGCATCAACAATTTCCATTTTTGTTTGATAGCTAGAAATTTAGATATTGTCAGATACTTTATTTCTGCACTTGTATATTGTTAAACTCCGGGACAAAGTTTAAAAAAAGAGGGGGTGTATGTAACATCTTACTCTTGCGTGCACCTAATGTGACTTATTCTTTGAGGACACTTGCATGAAAGTGATCTGGTTCATTATATGATCGATTGCTTCACTTATGGATTCTTATGATGAGACTGTGGATTATGATGCTATGATATCTTATTTATGTATAGATAGGTGCTATTGACTAGTTCCTCCTGAGTGTGCAGGACACTTGATAGATTTAGGATGTCGATGGCATCGGTGGACCTCATTGGACTCTAGATCGAGTCGGGGAGTGGACTGTATATGGTTTGGGTATTTCTGTTTATGCATATGTGACATGTATTCGGGTGTATCATGGTGATTTTTATGGATAGATGCCATGTTTTTGTTTATGGATGCAGGTTGACGATTTCTTGCTAATCAGACTCACATTAGGAGTAAAAGGGCCATGCACGACAACTAGAGATATTGAGGGAGAGGTGTGGTGGCAACCCTACCATAGCCTACTAGCACTCTTGCCGTGGCTCGAACTATAGGTTAATTATTACCTAGTTCGAGAGATCCATGATGTTGTGAGGGAAGATGTAACACACCCATGACGGCTAAAAAAAAAAACAAATTTTGTCCTCCTTACAGTAACAAATCATATCTCTCTACGAGTTCTAATTTGGATCGTCGGGGAACCAGCCTGGTCTTCCAGTCAAGGATCTCCAATTATAAAGCTAAACGACTCTCTGAGACCTTTATGGTCTCATTCTGTAATTAAACATAGGACCTTTCGGCTCCTCGGTGCAGGTTTAATGGCACCCGCGACCTTCCCTTTCGCTCCCCTATGAAATCTCTGAGTATTGGGCGTTAGATCCTTTTCTGGATAAGCCCCTTCTTGATGTGACCTTGGGTCATGACCTTATGGGACTGCACGATTGCGGATGCAGCCAAAGGCAGTTTAAATCAAATTGATTTTTGGCCCGCAATTCTCCTCGAGCCTCCATGTGTCCTGTTTTCAAAACCACGGTTTGAATTGTGGCCCGCCCTCAACTTTTTAACATATGCACAATTCATATTCGCACAATGCTATGGGACCATCGATCTCCTGATCTTGACGGTACTTCTAAAATTGGTGGTTCATATCTGCCCCTCTATGACCTACAAATCAGATTTGAACCCTTGCAAATTCAACGGACGAGATCTCCTTCGTGGTTTCGGGTTTATGGAGTTTCAACTCTTAAACCTCGCTCTCTTCCGTACTTAAATATTCTGAGTTGATGATCTACGGACACCTGTCCTCCTAATCAACGAACCTGTATTTACTTCGGGTGGTTGACCTTTCAGTTGGATCAACGGTCATGTGGCCCTCTTCTCAATCAACGGTCGAGATCTCCTTCGGGTTTCGGACTTCTGAGATCTCAAATCTCAAAATTCTCCCTTTTTCCCAATGGATTTTATCCGAAGGCTATAATCCACTGATGCATATCCTCTTGATCTAAAGATCGAGAATTACTTTGGGTCTTTACCCGGAGTCCACAGATTTTCTCCAAGTCTCCCTTACATCCAACGGTTATGAATTACTTAGGATATTTATTAGGAGTCCTCCAATTTAAACCACGCATCCTCTGAATCCGACGGCTTAGATCCACTTCGGGTGATCCGACACTTGATATTCATTTCGGATGATCTGACAACTCAGCTTCACTTTGGCCAATCGGACGGTTGAGAT
Organism: Picea mariana; assembly: GCA_032191745.1. Taxonomy (NCBI): domain Eukaryota; kingdom Viridiplantae; phylum Streptophyta; class Pinopsida; order Pinales; family Pinaceae; genus Picea; species Picea mariana. The sequence goes on from JASDQU011314249.1 coordinate 17,224, forward strand.
TTAATTTGGATTTTCGGAATTTCAGACTTCGGAAATCTCAACTCTCAAACCTTGCCTTCTCTTGAATAGATGGTATCTGACGGCTCAGATTCACCTTGGCGATCCAACGCTTGAAATTTACTTTGGGTGATCTAACGGCTCAGATCTTCTTCGGATGATTGGACGATTGAGATTCCCTTCGGATTTCTGGAACTTCAAACTTCACAAATCTCAAATCTAATCTGAGAAAATATCGAATGGATTTCCTGAAGCTGTTGATCTGACAACTCAAATCCACTTTGGAAATATTACGCTTGAGGTTTACTTTGGATGATCCAACGGTCAACATTTACTTCGGGTCTTCACTTGAAATCCACAGATTCACGCCACCTGTCCTCTATATCTAACGGTTCAGGTCTACTTTGGATGATCCCACGGTCGAAGTTTACTTCTGGTCTTTACCCAAAATCCACAGATTCACGCCACTTGTCCTCGGGATCTGACGGTTCAGATCTACTTCAGACGATCCGACGCCTAAGATTTACTTCGGGCGATCTAACGGCTCAGATTGAGTTCGGTTGATCGGACGACTGGGATACACTCCGGGTTTCTGGCTCTCCGGACTTCATGAATCTCATATCTAAAACTTTGGTAAGTTCTCTCTCTTGCATGTGCGAAGCGCTAAGGCTCATGCACCTTGCCCCGATCAGACGATTGTCGATCCTCCTGAGCTTCTGATCTCTTCTAACTTAGAAGATTTATCAGTCTTCAAAGGTCTCAACCTTTGTTGCCCCTATGAGTCTGACTCTTGGATCTCGTCAATACTTATGAAAAGTGATATCCATTTTGAGCTTGATCCTTAAAGGATTTCAATTTCCCATGCACTCCTTGCATTTGAGGATTTCGATAACTCAATTCGAAGGATTTCTTGAAAAGAAATTCTTCTCTCCCTCCTAGCATTCCTCTGTTTTGGTTCTTCAATGCTTGGTCACTTCTTAACACCGTTCGATGACTCACAACAGTTGCGGGGACCCAACGTGCATACTCTTTATCAGAGAGCTTAACGTCCACAATATGAAAGTACTCACCAAACTTGGTCGAATCGGAGTCGTTGATCTCCCAACCGACAATATCAACAACAATGGTGAATTGCAGGCAGTGAACTAGCTCATCCACTACTTCCACCTTCACGCTCTGCAATGAATCCCCACCCTCGATCTTTGTTCATAGATCGATGGTCATTGTTGGGCCCGAGATATGATCAATTTTATGATAGTTATTAGACACTTTTGTCGAATGTATATATGTGCTTTTCATGTTTTGGAGATTTTTTTTGAAGAATTTTGTGCCAAAACGGTATGATCCACACCAGGTATGTATAATTCGTGTTTGATGTTGATATTGAGTATAATTCATCACGTTTTTATGTTTTCAAGGATCTAATTAACAGTTTTTGGTGTTACAGGGAAAAATCGCATCACGTTTCTTCTTTCGACACTTAGTATGGAACTCCATCTAGTACTCGATCCGATACCTGGTCCGACACTCCGTCCAGCACCGTGTCCTGCACAAAAACGGTGGGAAATTTGGCGGTTATGGTATTAGCGGCCAGTGATGGGTGAATCAAGAACATGGGTTTTTCTCATGCTTTCCCCCTCCAGCTACTGAACTCTTGACAACTCAGTTTGGGTTGTTGAGTAGGGCAATTATTGGCTCACTCTATTTCGGCAGTTAGGGCACTATTAATGTAATTTGTTTTTTTTAGAAGTGGTTCGACCCTCCAGTGGTCGACCACTTGGTATGTAAATCTTATAAATACCACTGTGGTGGTCATAAAATAGTTAAGTAGTACAAGAAGTAGAGGATTAGAGACAAATACGATTTTCCTCTATTTTTGCTATTTTCAATTGCCAGAATTATATGAAATTGTGTTTTTGAGTTTTAATGGTGAAATCGATTTGTTGAGTTTGTGGTGTGTCTTTGAGAAGTGACCACGACTTGCTGGGGGGGGCACCAGTAGTCTGGTAATTGTTCTTTAATTTATTTATGCATTTCATAGCTTAGATGTCTCTTTTTATTTCTTGTAGATGAACTGTTCTTTTATTTCTTTGCTTTCTAATTTGTTGTTGTAGTTTAATTATTTTAACTCTCTTTTGCAGGTTAGTATGAAGGCTTGTGTTAATATGCGTTGATTCTGTAGTTATGAACGAATTTGCAAATTCAGAGACTAACCTCGTGTGCAACTAGATATTAGATTGTGTTTTATTTATGCTTTCAGAATCAAGTTTAAAACAAAGTTTGAAATAGAGCAGAATAGAGTTTTAATTTATGTTTTCTTTAACAAGGATTCGGTGGATGGATAGAGTTAGTTTCAGTTATTAATTATAGATTTCTTATTCTATTGTCATGTAGATCTTTCTTAACTAGTTGTTAGTTAATGTATTCATTAGTTTACTTTTTATATGTCATGTTTTAATTTATGTTTTTAATCATTTTCCTTCTTGCACTTTGAATTGTTAAAATAGATATAGCATAGTTTCAATTTATGCACTTTCTTTCCTAGAATTAGATTGTAATTACAATTTTTAGTTAATGCTTGAATTTAATTATGAATTTTTCTTACATATCATAGAAGTACAATTAAAATCTCGTTATATTGTTGATGGTTAATACATAAATAATAATTCCATGAATATGCAGGGTAATTGACGATTGTTTCTGTAATGGCTAAGTTCTCATTGGATTGCTTAATCCACACCTTTCAATTTTCTATTGAAATCAGTATTGAGCTTATGCCGCTTGAATTATCTTTTGTTGTCAAGTGCCATAGAGATATTATAAGACACCGGAGACATTCACACAACCACCAACACTATATTTGAGTTTTAATAGGCTAAAAGATAGTTTCTTGCTTTCGTAGATCAGAAGATAGTTTTATTGCTATTGTAGGATAGATAGTCTTTTGATTTGGTAGATTAGAGAGCACTGTTGTTTATCATAAGTTAAAAATTAGTTGTTAGTTCTTCTTTCTTTCAATTAAATAGATTTCCTTTTATGAATTAGAAATAGTTTTGAAGTTTGAATTAAGAATAGAATTCACTTGCCTCTTAGCTTAGTTAGTTGTTCAATGAGTAGTCTTAATTAGTTTACTTACAGTAGAAGTTATCTTAGAGTAGTTAGTTGTTTACTTGCTTTAATAGGTTAAATTGCTTACTTATCTATTATTGCTTTGATAGTATAGTTTCTTATTTATTTACTTGCTTTCATAGGGTAGTTTCTCATTAAATTTAGGTAGGCTAGTTAAAGTCGTTTGCTTTTGCTATTTGCTTATTGTTATGCTTAAATAGTTGCTTTTTCTTATTGCCATGATTGAACTAGTTTGCTTCAAGTAGGGTTTTCACTTGTTTTCCTAGAACTATCCATCGATCCTTGGTCCAAAAGTACTTAGGTTACATAGTTTCAAGTTGCTCAGTAGGGTTTTCTCATTAGATAGATTTGCTTGAATAGATTAGCCTTTATATAGCCACTTCCTTAGTTAGACTATACTACTACCAACCCTTCTACCTTGGCATATATTTTGCTACAACTCTAAGTTTACTTACCCCGAGTTGACAATTTAATTGAGGGTTTTTAGTGTTTTTTTAGTGCATATAGAACACCCATCATTTTTGGCGTCGTTGTCAGGGAGTTGTCTCAAGGTAGGAAGCAGTTAGGAAATAGATCATTCCTAGACCTTAGCATTAGATTGGTGGCGGGGAAACTTTAAGACGAGAGGTAAGAACCTACGCATCTGCTATTGCAGACTCCCTCAAACCCAATGGTAGTTTTTCTTTTTATTTTTGTTTTCTTTCATGAATAGACCTAGAGATCTAAAAGGTAGATACATTAAATCTAAATCAGACCTTTCAACCAAGGTTCCTTCCGATATTTTTGGGGGAAGGGACGTTCCACTTATAAAATCCTCACACCGATACCAAAAAACATGAGCTAGCTCAACTCAAAGAGCTAAAATAGTCTTTGAAGAGACTAACACAGGGAGCACTATAGAACAAGAAATTGAAGCATCAATCATATTGGGACAGGAGGCAAGACCACTCGATCCTTCTATAAAACCAAACAATACAACCTTTGCTTTTACACCACCACCAGGAGATCCTAATTTTGAAGACATCATAGACCCTAAACAGGTGAATCTTTTGTTTGGTAGTTTAGCCAATGTAATTATCTCTCAAACTGACATAGAAACTTTGGCACCAATAGTCTCAACCGACTGGAGTAGAGTCCCAGACATCCAATCCGTAGGAAGACCTTTTCATCAAAGGGAAACCTTGTTCTCTTCAAAGATAAAACCACCTAGGTACTCTCTTTTTGGAAACCAAGCCAATATGGATGATCAGGGGGACCATAACAATATAAGACATGGGGAGGAAGAAGAAACTGGAAACCAAACTGAAACTACCTTCAGGTTTCCAATTTTGGACACCAATCCAAATGTCAACATGAAGAATATTCCTCTCTCATCACTGCCCACATTTTATGGTAAAAACAGTGAAGATCCAGAAACCTTCCTATTTGAATTTGACATCTTGTGTAGGAGCTACAACTACGTACAAGATGCCCAAAAACTAAAACTATTTCCTACCATCCTCAAAGACTCTACACTAAGATGGTTCATGGGGTTGGGAGAATCCAGTATTAGGTCTTAGGAAGCCATGAAAGACATATTTCTTAAGAAGTACCAAGACTACTGCAAGACCAAAGAGTCTCGTAATGACATCTTTAAAATCCAAAAGTTAGAAGACTAGACCCTCGAAGATTATATGGAAAGATTTGGTTATATCTCCCAGAATTCAAAATACCATGAACTCCCAGAGGATGCAATTAGGGCTCTTTTCCTTAAAGGAATTTCATAAGAACATCTAGAGATTCTTAACTTCATGGCATCTGGTGACATCTCCCATAAACCATTTTCCTAAATATGTGAAATGTGTAAAAATTACTCAAGGAGTAGAGCCAAAATAGGGAAGAATGTTCGAGACCCTTATAATAGAAACTTAAAACCAATCAGTTCAGGTGGTATCACAAGAGCAGAGATAGGGAACCTTTTAAAAACTTTATGACAAATATATTAAGAACAATAGGTTCCCAGTTGGACGCCCTAAAAATAAAAAAGAAACAGGAGGAGGAAAATGCAGCAATGAGCATATATTGCCCAAGATGCAGGAGGAAGCATTCCTCAAGGGAATGCCCATTAGATAACATTTCAGTTTGTGGCTTATGTACAGAAGACCATTCAACCGAGAAATGTCCATCATTGCCTGGTTTATTAGCCATCTATAGGAGTGGCGATCCTGGGGAGTCTTATTATGCACCTAGGAGGCCATGGCAGCCTAGGAACCAACCCACATACCCAGATCCACAATCTTAAGTTCCAACTTATTATCAACAACAACAACAATGGAACTCACTAGGTTGGCAAAACTAGTCTACTCAGTACCAACATCCTTGGTTTCAAGGATGGATAGGAGGACATAACTAGGGAAACTCTCAAGCTCCACCTATCCCTATGTCCAACCATCCTTATCCTCAGTTTCCACCAAACACTCTGCAACTTCTACCAAGTTTTGTTCCACCACCTTTACCTCCTATTCCACAACAACAACCGCTACAATACCAAAATGCAATCTCGCTGAGACCAAAACTATTACCGGCACAACTAGTGTCGAATCCCAATAATAAGCCCCCTCAACCTCTTCACAATGTTGAGATGCAGGCCTTCCCGACATATGTTATTACTCTTGTTCCATTACAGGAGATTCAACTAAGATCGGGAAAAGTTTTGGATAGGCAGAGACCTTTAATAGTCATCCAGGAAGAACAAGAAGAAGAAGAAACCACCAAACAACCCACGGATGACACTAGGTGGGAAGATGTTATTATCCCGAAGAACCAAGAACCCAAGCTTCCCCAAAATGAACCTTCACAAATTATGAAGGTCCCTCCTTATCTAGACCGATTGGTAATCAAGAAACCTACCAACTAACCAGAATTTGACATCCTGAATGAATTGAAGAATATTTGTGTCAAGATTCCCCTGCTTCAAGCCATTAAAGACATTCCAATCTACAGTAAGGTAGTCAAATAATTGTGTATTAAGAAGCTGGGTAGGAAGCAAAAGGACCCTCCTACAATACACTTGATAGGAGATCTTTTTGAATACATATCAGAGCAGCCAAAGCTAGCAAAATATGGGAACCCAAGAAACCCCGTAGTAACCATAACCATTAATGAGGTCTCCATTGGAAACACTCTCATAGACCTAGGGGAAGCCATCAATGTTATGACCACTACTACCTTGGAACAATTACAGTTACAACCTCTTCTTCGGCCTANATGATATCATGGTTACTTTAGCCTCGTGGGAGTACCTAGTATATTTTCTTGTCATTCACTCAAAGGATCCTACCAAAGGCCATCCTATCATTTTGGGAAGACCTTGGCTAGCCACAACCAATGCATTTATTGGATGTAGAGAAGGGAAAATGACCATCTCAAATGGTATCTCTATCCAGAAGCTCACCATTTACCCTCCAACTCAACCTATTATGGAGAATATATGGTGGCTTGAATTTCCATACGAGAACAAGGAATGGGAAGAAACCGTATTTCCAAGTGACCATGCATGGGCACTTCAGGAGCACACAACAGAAAATGAGCTAAACCAGTTTATTTCTGCTATCACATGTGTGGATTTTCTATAGTCTTTTCCCCAATTTGAGTACATGTTTGGGGAATAATTTTAAGAACAATTGGACCCATCCATTTTTTCTTGGACATCTTTTATCTTCGAGATAGATGAGTCTACCATGTCTTATACTATGCCCTACGAGATTAGTCCAGGGAAATTTTTACATATAAACTTTGAGCTAGATGCAGACCAACAGAAACAGTTAGTAGATATCCTTAAAGAAAAATTAGGAGCATTTGCCTGGGAATACACTGACATGAAGGGTATACACCCTGACACATGCATCCATCACATATATACCCAGGGGGAATTAACACCTGTTAGGAAACCCCAGAGAAGGATGAACCCAACACTTAAATATATAGTCAAGGAGGAGATCCAAAAGTTGTTAAATGTTGGATTCATTTATCCCATCTCCAATAGTAAGTGGGTATCCCCGCTTGTAGTAGTTCCAAAGAAAGTGACCGAGAAATGGAGAATTTGCATTGATTTCTGGGAACTCAACAAAGCCACTCTAAAAGATTACTTTCCTCTCCTTTTCATTGATCAAGTTCTAGATACCTTATCTGGAAAGAAGTATTTTTCCTTTTTAGATGGGTACAGTGGGTACAATCAAATTCTTATAGCACCAGAGGACCAGGATAAGACTACCTTTACTTGTCCTTGGGGCACCTATGCCTACAAGGTCTTACCATTTGGATTGTGTAATGCTCCTGCCACATTTCAACGAGTAGTATTAGGGATATTTGTCGATCTTATTCATGATTGTGTGGAGGTCTACATGGATGACTTCACAATCTATGGTAACACTTACCAGGAATCCTTAGACAACTTAGAAAAAGTCCTCATCAGATGCCAGGAAATGAACCTATCTCTAAGTCATGAAAAATAAAAAATGTTTCTAACTGAAGGAGTGGTTCTATGACATCATGTTTCATATGAATGGATAAAAGTCGATCCTGCAAAGATTGAGGTCATCATCAGACTTCCACCCCCCAAGACTCGGAAAGAGGTGAGAAGATTTCTTGGACATGTCAGATATTACCAACAGTTTATTGAAAATTTTACAAAGATTGTTGCACCTATATTTGGATTGTTAATAAAATTTGTTGATTTTGTTTGGACTGAGCAGTGTCAAACAGTCTTTGAAACCCTGAAATCTAAGATGTCTGTGGCACCATTTCTTAGAGGGCCCAATTGGACTCTCCCATTTCATATATCCACTGATGCCTTCGACACCACAATAGGAGGGGTATTAGGGCAGAAACAGGACCAACAGTCCTATGCCATTTATTTTGTGAGAAAGAACTTGTCCCCTGCTAAGTTGAACTACATAGTCATTGGGAAAGAATTCTTGGCAGTTGTTCATGCTATTAACAAGTTTCGTCATTACATGGCAGGTTATAAAGTATTTGTACATACTGATCATTCTTCCATTAGATTCCTCATGAATAAACCCATAACTAATGGTTGAGTGACTAGGTGGCTCCTGTTATTGCAATAATTTAATATCATTATGCTTGACTGGCCTGGAAAGGATAATGTAGTATCTGATTTTATTTCCCAAATAAAAAATGAGGATGATGATATCCCTGTAGATGATAGTTTCCCAGATGAGCATGTTTTTTCCCTCTCTGTCAATACCCCATGGTTTACAGATATGGAAAACTATTTGGCTACTAGGAAGTTACCATCTCATTTGTCACCTCATGAAAAGAGGAAAATTATTACACGGAGTGCTAATTACTCTTGGGTTGTGTTGGATTACTGAGAGGGGGGGTGAATCAATAATATCATAATTATAATCATTTTTCTTCAAAAGTTATATCAATGTAGAATTATTATCCAATAATGAGCAATAAGAAATACACAATCACACACATACATAGTACACCAATGTTTTACATGGAAACCCAAATCGGGAGAAAACCACAGAATGTTTTTTCTTATATGTATTGAAGAATTGCATTCATTGGAAGCACCAACTTCCTTTGTTTTTCAACTACAATTGGAAGGAGGCTCTAACACCCTAGTTTCTCAGGCTAAAACCTGAGGGAAGCTCCAACTCCCCAATTCTCTAGCTACAACCAGAAGGAGGCTACAACCCCCTATGTTCTCCGACTACAACCACTTGTCCTTGCCCCATCCAACTGCCTTGAAGTAGAAGTAGAATGATGGAACCACTATCAACCTGTCACTATGAGATATATTGTTGTACAACTGTATCAACCTATACCACTGCCCTGTATCCAATCTGTACAACTGCCATGTAATCAAACCGTACCTGAACTAAACATGTATATACAAAAATAAAACTGATATGCGACCTGCAGTGATGCAACCTGCATATGTACGTGCCCTATATGTTATGCAGCCTGCGTATGCCTTCTGAAACTAGGGTTTCCTTTCACTTGAAAACTTTTGACCCTATGTAACTTCTTTCACATAGATCTGTAACCTGACACTGTATCCAGACTGTAACTGTACCCTGTGCATGCATCCTCATACATAACCTCTACTCAAGGAAATTATGTCTCTCTCTATTCATGTGCCATATAGGTATGTGCAATCATGAACAAGTATAATATCCCTCACATGATCTTAGTCATCAACCCCTTTCTCATATTCAATTTCTCAATACATCAATAAATACAAGATCTCAACCATGTACCATAAAAACTCTTAGACATATGCCAAGAAATACAAGATGTGCCTCAACAAGAAGTATCAATGATAAATATACCATCACTATATTTCTATATATATGACTTATACAGAATATCCCATGTAGCCACTACTCTCTCTAGGGAGAATCCTCAAATCTCCATTGCCATTCCTCATGGATACATCAAAATCCAACTATTCATAGAAATAAGACATACCTTTTGAACCAATGGATGGATCTGATGTATCTGAGCACTCTAGGGCTTCCTGGGAGCTTGATCTCAGAATCTAGAACCTCTGCATCTTTGTCTTCTCAAGTTTCATGGCTTTATCAACATGTACTCACCCTATACATAGTCATTCCACGTACATACTCACCCTATACACAGCCAGCCCATGCACATATGCACCCTATACGGAAACAACCCGTGTATGCATCAGAAAATAGGGTTTTCTGTGAATCTGAGATTTTCTATGTCAACCCTTCAAGCAACCTCAGACCTTCACCACTTCAGATGTATCCACAAGTATTTAAAAGAAGCTTTACACAAGAAAATAGATATACAATATGTACAAGTGTGTTTTTATGAGTGAGCTTTGTCTCTTATTTATATCTTCATGTAGTCTTACACTTTCCTTATTTTAGGGCTTCTTCATTTAAAATAATTTATTTTTGCAAAGCACTTTGACTCTTGGGGGCTTCTATAAGACTCATGAGGGTTCTCCAACTTCATATGGTCATAACTCTCTAACTGTGAGGAGTTATGTGACGTTCCACATACCACCAGAAACGTCATGACAAGCACTATCCATATAGGATATTTTCACTCACAAATTCACTGTCCTTCATCTCATTATTCCTCAAATAAGCATGGGTTCTCTCACTTCGCAAAGCGTCTTCCCATTAGGGCTTTCACCATAAGGGGACCACTTTAGAGTTCATCCATTTTTACTTCTTATAAAACATGACAAGACAATAATGAGTCATATTTACATCAAACAATCTTGGGTCCATTACCCAAACCTTGTGCCACCGGGCTTTCTTCAAGGGTTGACATCAATGACAACCAACCTTAATCAACAATCTCCCCTTTTGGAATTGATGGAAACACTCTGATGCAATACTGAAATCATATCTCCCCTTGGAACCATGCCTCACTCATGCTTCCCCTAGAACCATGCTTCTGTCCTCTGTATCTGATAAATCTGCTCCCCCTGAAACCATGCCTCTATCCTCTGTCTCTATCCTCTACATAT
>JASDQU011314250.1:13130-24601 GCA_032191745.1 Picea mariana
ACAACCAAATATTTTGAGATGGCTTACCTATGGCTTCTTTCCGATGAACATCTCTTCCAATGTCTTGAGCCCAAGTGCATTATGGGACAATCGGTTCTGACATAAACAACTGCCATTGCTGCTTCTGCCCATAAGCACATATGAAGATTTTGATCATGGATCATAGTGTTCACAGCTTCCAGCATGGTTCTGTTCTTCCGTTCAGCTACACCGTTTTGTTGGGGATTATAGAGAGTAGTGAGTTCCCTCTAGATCCCAACATCTTTGCAGAAGTTCACAAACTCTTTTGAGGTATATTCTCCTCCATTATCTAACCTGAGTATCTTGATTTTTCTTTCAGAAAGGTTCTCTATCAAGGCTTTGAATTCCTTGAACTTACTGAACACTTCATCTTTAGTCTTCAAGAAATATATCCAGGTTTTACGAGAGTAATCATCAATGAATGATACATAATATACATACCCACTAATGGAGGACAATGGCATTGAGACACACATATCTAAATGAATGAGCTCTAGGACTCCTTCTGTCTTGCTGTCTTTCTTCGGAAACGGGTTCTTGACGTTTTTCCCTTGTGCACATCCATTGCATACTCCTTTATGGTCACCTTTGAGTTCTGGTAAACCTGTGACCACTTTGCATATGTATGGTAGCACCTTGTAGTTGATGTGAGCTAATCTTCTATGCCAAAGTTCACATGGATTCTTCAATGGTGTGGGTCATGGCAGTTTCTTAGTGACCCTTTAGCTTATGTGAGCCACCTTCTTCTCTTCCAATGATGATTGCTTCATTTATGGTCCCTTCTTTAGCATATGGCATTCTACAACTTTCAATATAGCTTTTACATGTGACCTAGAGCAATGTCAACAAAACAACAAGCAAGAATAATATCCTTCTGATAATATAAAGCAATAGCACGAACAATCATCACAATAGCTCTTTTAGAGTTATCACTTATATTTTATCTGAAGCAAATATTAAAGGTAAGGAATACAATACAAAATGAGGTCAACACTCTCATAGTGTTGTGACCAAGCTTTCTTCCATGGCAACCTGGAACTAACACACGAGGTTTCTCCTAGAGGAGGTGTTAGTTGTATCAGGCAAATCATTTACCTCTATATGCTCACATGCTATCAAGTATACTACTTTACGATGACTGCTATCTCAACTATAGTCATCAACTTTTCATGTGTACCTTTGAATCTTATTAATCTTGATTAATCAAACATGGGGCCTTGTCCTCAAGAATGAGTGCTTGCTTTTCTTCCAGGTCTCCTTCACTCAAGTGACGAGTGCTTTATTCAACCTGTCTTTTGTACTGAGACAATACACTATCTTGATAGAAGGTTAGGTTAGAGGATAAGCTCTATGATCAACTTTTAATCCTTCTAATAATTTGATCATAGCTTCAACATGCAACACTGATTAAGATAATGTCATGACAAATAGATGTATATCAGAACAATCACACCTGGGTTGCATCATTCCTTTGAATGTGTTGGATCTTGAGATCCTTTTGGATCTATGGCAAGAGATCCCTTCTCCTACAAATACTCCTTAGGGTTTAACCATTAAACATATGTAAGTACATACCTCTGATAGCATTTGCAGGTAGTGGCTCCATATGGTAGCAGCGGTAATCATTGCCAACTCTTGAGAAAACTTGAAGGGTGATTGCAACTGGTTCTACGGCTGCAACTGCAACTGGTACTGCAACTGCAACTAGTACTACAACTGCAACTGGTTCTGAGTCTGCAACTGCAACTGCAACTTAGGGTTTTATGAGGAAACCCTAATTTTTCAAACTTCAAATTTTGAAATTTCGATCCAGGGAATAGATGCGCTGTGCTGAGGCGAGTATGCTAGTGTAGTCATAATTTTGAAAATCCAACTTTTACCCCCTCAAACTTGATTTGCGGATTTATGGACTGGTGCTTCTGGTTTTCTGGTACTTCTAGTTTTCTGGTACTTTGTGAAACTAGGGTTTCACTTTTCGGGAGATCTAGCCACTGAAAAGGTGCGCTGATAATGCCGAATTGATCCTTAGGGGAGGGCACAACTTTCTAGATAGTTTTAGGGCTGAAAAGCTTCACTTTTGAAAAACCCTAATTTGCAGGTACGACAATAGTGACGTTTTTCTCTTGCGAAAGATGCTTCCTTCAGCTTGGCTCTGATACCATGTTAATGTTTAAGCCATTATTATAGATGTTTGCATTTCATTAGATAACAATAGCATAATCCAAGATCACTGAGAAATACACAATCACATGAGACACAACATTTATCCTGGGAAACCCTCTAGGGGAAGAAAACCCAACAAAAATTCCTTAATATAGATAGCCAATACAATGCCAAGAGATGTCTTATGCTAATATAGAAAGTCCTCTCCTAGATATGCGCCACTCTCTCTCTCCTTTGCCGGTAACAGATCAGAACTTGTCTCTCAAACTGAGCAAGTGATTTATATCTAAGTGAGGTGCTAGCCTCCTTTATTTATACAAGTCTGGCACGTGTGAAGTGTCTCTTCACTGGTAGGGCCGACTTCTCAAACTGGGTGGGTAAACCCACCTTTATTATATTCCTGGGTCTCTTTAATAACTGCTGGGACCGACTTCTTATTCTGCCTATTACAATTGTCTTTTGACCAATCCACAATAGGGGATTTGGCCCTATTACAATAACCGACATGATCAATCCACAATGGGGATTGATCCTATGAATAATATATCAATAATAATAAGAATACTCTTTGTAGTTACAATATTTCAACAAGTAGTAGGAATACACTTTGGACCAATGAAAATTATGGTCCTTGCGCCTAGAAATATTCAATGTATCTCCACATAACTATTGTTGAGTTGCTGCCGTAAGTTGATGAGATCGTTCCCTTGCTCCAGATAATTTTTAAAATGAACGTTGGAGGGGGGTAATATAATCCTTCGTAAATCTTGTTTTAATGAGTTTTATTAGGAGATCTCCGCAAGCCTTTCACTTATTAATGACCATCCTTTCGAACCTGTATGGTGAGTTATTAGCATTCAAATCATAGTAAATGTGCATTGGGAAAAGCATGAGGGTGGCGGGGAAAGACTAGAGCAAAATATGATTTGAAACTTTTGTGAACCCGGGAACTCGCGAGTCTGTGACAGTAGAAGGTGCGAAATAGGATAAGTATAGAATGACGTGGTGGTTGAATAGACTCATCATAGACGAAATGAGACTTGGAAGTTCGAGGAGTCCGGGGGTCAAAATGTAGATCACATAAATTTATACCACAAAACATGGGGGTATGAGAGTTCGATCCTTCCAACCTGAGAACCCGTGATCATAACATCATGTAAGTATCGAAAAGAAAGACGGTCGGTTGGACTCGTGATGTGATTTTATCGATGGAGGTGAGGATCTGTAAGTTCGCCAACCTCGGAACCGGCCGTCTGAAAAATGCGACTTAGTATAGAACTAGAAAGGGATAGTAGGAGGGAAAAAATAAAAGGGAAAAACGAGTAAGTATAGAAGAGGGAAAAGAAAGGGAGACAAGAATTTGGGAAAATAGAAAAGGGGAGGGAAATTTCAGAAGCGGGAAATGACCTCAACAACCTCGTGGCTCGTCATCGGGAGAAACGATGACGTCGAGATCCTGTGTGAAGTCAATCATGATATAAGGGTAGTCCTCGATAAAAGGGACCTGACAGTCCCACTAAGAGAATAAGTTGTTGTCATAAGGGTTTGATATCTACCGTCCTCGTAGGCAGGCCAACAAGTCAGTCCAACGTACCATGGCGAGCCATGGTCGCAAATGTCCTCGCACATAGGTCTTGAGGCTCATCATGGGAACCCTCTCAAAGAAAAACATGCACATGACACTATCATATCCAAATTTCTTAGTCTTCCTCAATTTGCAGTCAATGAGATGAGACTTCATGCAAGTGCTCTAGTTGAACATTGTTGGCCTCAAGCATTCAACCCCATGCTGCATTTGGGCCCAAGAATCCAAATGCAAGGAGTTGGACCCTACAATGCAGACCATGGTGTATAAAATGACTCGGAGACTGAGGTTGGTAATATGTTTGATCAGTACCTGAGAACCACTTTTCTCTGTGCCGTCATAACAATACTCATTGATTTAATTGTTGACGGTCCGACCACCTCCACCGCGATTTGGAAGTTGGGAACTTCCCCTCTACGAGATAAACCTATGATGAAATATATGTCCTCTATAGTGATGATGAATGATTTCCCTCCAAGCATGAAGGCCTTGGCATCTGGATGCTAGTAGTCGATAAGGAGATTTAACAATATCTTTTGCGATCTCATCCCATTGATTTGAAAGAATTTATACATGCCACACTCTTGGAGCGCTTGTTCGGCATCATCATCATCAAAGACCGCATGATCAACCTCCTCGTGTTCACGTTCCCTCCAATGGATGGACATCCTGCCCAAATTCAAAGATAACAAAAGTTAGTATTAATTTTTTCTAACTTGACTCTAGGCATCCGCGAGCTTCAGTTGTGACAATTGCGGATATCCGTGACTAGTGCTTCTACCATCCACAAACATCCGCGAGTCTCCTTAAGGAAACCTGTGGATGCACAGATTTGGGTTTAAAAAGGGTACCTTAACCCCCAGTTTTGTAAGCAATGAAAAAAAAAATTAATGGAATGCAACGCCAGGGATAGTATACCTACTTGGTCCAAGCGATCTGTTTTTTCCTCACTCCAAGCTATGGGAATCTCCAAATGAAAATGCAAGGGTAATTTTTGGTGAAAATAGTAAAATGAGTTAGTAAATTGGTAAATTAACCATATTTTATACAAAATTTTTGTAACCCACTTCTTATAGTTTACTATTTTTCCAAAAGTTTCAGCTAATGACAAGTTCCTTGTAGCATGATATTATCATGGCAGTTTTAAGGATATACTTTGGAAACTTATGTTCTCTTTTGGATGAATGACCGAGTCTTTCTCAGGATTATGGGAAGGTGATGTTCTTGTAACTGGCATTTAGCATTGGTTGCATTCACCTGAAATTTTTGCATTATCAGTTGCCATCGCCGCCTAAAACCCAGGGTTGATCCCATTAGCAAGAGACAACACCTTCTTACCTGCTAAAAAACATCGTTTTGTTGGTTGTAGAGCCTATCTTCCATATGCACTCTAGTTTATAATCCCTTTGTATTATGACGCTTATGTTGCAAGATCTCTGTTAGGCTCGGTAGTCCTTTTATTCTTGCCAGGATTTTGCGTTTGAACTTCGTTTTTCTTACTCAATCTTGTTCTGGCCACTACCTATGGGACTCCCTCCATTATATTCCACTCATAACAACATCTTGGAGTCTTAGTTAAGCTATTTTCAGACTCCTTAAAAATTAAAAGATCGTCGAGTGAACTTGTTTCTTTCACACTCGTTAAATGGCTTTGAAAGGAAGTCTATTTCAATATAAGTTTAACCCTTTTCCGAACCAAATAGAATAATTATGAAAAATGAATACTCTAATCAACATTGGATATAAGAGTTCTCCTTAGTATTGTTTTATGATTTTTCGGGATTAGGGGACTAAATCTACGAAAAAGAACACTATTGGAAGTCTACTTCCTGAAGTTGAGTTGTAGTTGCATTGCATATCGACTACTCATGCTTATAGGCCTTATGTCGGCTTCATCATGCAGTGGTTGAACCAATTGCTCATGCATTCCTATCAAGTTCCTAGCCTTGCAATCTTTTCCTTTGCAACTCGACACCTTTATTCCTGGAGGAAACATTCCCCGAGTGTCCTTATCTTGCACATGCTTACCTTGCATTGAGCATAGGTATGTTCCTTGCGCTCTGGAACTAGTTTTCTTGACTGCGACACTAGTTTCCTCCATTGTACTATAACATTCTTTTATTCTTTTTCAAGATTTTATAATATGAAAAAGACCAAAAAAATAAAAAAAACAAAAAGAAGGGGGGAAAAGGTTCATCTCTTTTGTTGGCAACAGTTTTGTCGTCTTTGAAAAAATCACAATCTTGAGTCAGTGTTTCATCATTTTGGGTCTAGTGTGGCTTTAGAAGACTTTCTCGCTATCGATTTTCATCTCCCCCGATTGATTATTCTTCCAACCATATGGAGCGTTTGTTGATGCCTCTTGTATCATAAATATATCCCAGTTTATAGTCATGCTGCCAAAGTCACATAATGTGTCATTCTTTTGTTCAAGGGAAGTTTCATCTCGAGTCAACCATTCTGCAGTCCAATCTATGACCTCGTAATTTGGCCTTCCTAAGTTAGTCAAGTCCGTCTCATCATCACACGTATCTATGTCTCTTACTCGTGCTGGCATGGAAGGTCCCTGTTGAGGAAATAATATGAAATTATCTTACTCAAGCATTTTCGGATCTTGCTTGGCTAATGCAAGATAGTCGGGAATGTTACCCTATGTTTATATCCTCACAAAGTGTTTCCCAATCCACAAGTATTAATTGCAAGGGGTTAGGCTGATTTTTTGAATAAAAGTATTGTTGCAAAAATATAACATTTTTATACCATTTTTTGAATACTGTAGATGCAAAAAGTAGATGTGGAGACAAAAGACAAATTATACCAAGTCACATATCGACACAGATGAGAGAGAATAGCAATCTCTTATTTCATTCCAAGAAATCAAAATAATTGTTCTCTTTACAAAAATCCTTGAGGGATTTTGGACCAACGTCAAACGTAGATATCCCCGATGAAAACCATACAAAAGGAATATGACAGGAAGTAAAAACTGAACTTTAAAGTATGGATCAACTTGCCACAGATTGCTGCCCACTCGACTCTACACAATATCCTTTATCAGTCATGAAATTTAATTCATAAATAGACAAGTCTACACAAACTATCAAAGATATATCATCACCTCTGAAAATAAGTATTTGAATGATGTAATTCAGTTTTGAATCTTGTTGTCTACAATAGGACCCTGCTGTCATAACAGAGAATTGAGATTTTACTGAATTAAAGAATGAATGAAAACTGAACTATCTCAATAAAACTCAAGAAAACCTTAGTATGATTTCTTCTTCTATTCTCCTCTTTTTCTTCCTTCTCATTTGGCTTTTATACATTCCAAATTAGTTGAAGTAGTTCAACCACTTCATTTAGTTAAGTTAACAAAAATTCAACTGAGTTTTAGTTTAGGGGAAGGAATAATAATAATAATAATAATAAGGGTCTTTTAATAAATAATAACTAGTAGGTGGGACCCCTTGTAACTCCCTTTGATTTCTTTAACAAAAATAAACATTACTAGACAATAAATCAGACATCCCTCTTTGTGGCTCTCATAATCATTTCCATAATTTGAAAATTAAATATCAATGATATTTCAAATCATATTCAAACATATAATATCCAAAATATCCAAAATTAATATGTTGTCCAAAACCTTCAGTAGTCCACTGTCCTCAATAAAACAATAATAAAGTAAAATTAAAAACTGTACTTGCCACTTTGAGAGACAATTTTCCCTTTGTTGCTGCTATCCCCTTTTGACTTCTCTGAATTAACCTTAGGATGTGTAGAGACTTGAGGCTTGATTTCACTGATGACATGTGAACAATCATCTTTCAAGTGCATGCAGGATGAAACGGATTTGGCTGGGCCACTTACAGGAGAGGAGGGGGCAACAACAAATTTTCCTTTATCATGCATATGGTGGGCTTTGATTTCGAGTCTTTTTCTTGCGTGGGGGGATTGTACATGTGAGTGTGCAGGGTCAATCTGGACATTTGGGTTAGCAGGTGGAGGAGGAGCATGTACAGACAAATTTGGCTAGCCACGATGTTGGGAGACTGTTGGGTGAACAATTTCATGCCATCCATCATTCTCGAGAACTTCAGGTTGCAACGAAACATGAGGGGGAACATGGATACTAGGGACATGCTGGGGTTGGAAGGGAGGCCTCTCTAGTTTAGGTTGGACTACCCCTTGTCCAATCCAATTGAAAAATCCAGCTTGGAAGAGTTGGTTTAACTCTTGAGGATCTGCATTGAAATGTATTGAGAATCTTGGCCTTCTAGGCCCTATGTTCCAATTCCCTCTGCCCCTATTATTTCGGCCATGACTTCCTCTGCTGAAGAATCTCATCCTGTATGCAACGTTTATTAGCAACTAGCTTCTTAAACAAACCATACATGGCATCTCTTAATATGAAATAAAGTTTGGCTCAACAATCACATCAAACCCATGCAATCCAATCCATAAAATTCATTCAATAATTGTCAATGAGTAGGGGGTGAATCAGGGTTCTGGGATATCTGAGGTGATTGTATTGAGCGAAAAAGTGAGAAAATGAAAGGGACTAAAACACGTATACTGCTCAACAATTCATTGAACAATTGACTCTACAACAATAACCAAATCATATCAGTTGTGATCCATCTCCGTGTTATTTCTTAATCACTGTAATACATAATTTTAATTTAATTTTAAGAACAAGGTGTGCAAAATGAATCCGAGATTGTGAGGGGATTTGTATTGAGCGAAAAAGTGAGAAAATGACAAGGAATTTGATGGACACTGTTCATAAAATAAATTAAATAAATCAACAATCATAACTTTGTTCAAAATTTAATCCAAAAAGCATCCACTTCCAAGACCAACATTCATTGTTCCTCAATTGTATACAAAATTGTTTGCTGTTTCAATAATTAAATTTCCCAGAATTCCTTAATTTATAATAGTCCGTGCAATTATAACTTATAAAAACATTTTCCATTCAACAAATTTGTTTATTAAAACGATGATCCTTTTTTTTTTTTAAATAATCAAAACATGCACAACAATATGCTCAATATTTTATCCCTGATAATCAATATTGCACCACGATAAACAATCAACAATCACTTTTCATCAATTACAATCGAGCCTGATTTAAATGTACATAGGTGTCCTTTTAAAAAACGTGGACATACTTAAAAGCACGCCTGATCATACACATGTCTTCAATCAATCAATCGAAAAAATCTTGAATTGATAATAACAGTGAACCAAAACATAAACCCCGAGCTTGATCTTAGCATATATAACTTCCCTTTTAAACAATTGGTAGTCTGCACGATGATTCCAATATAAATATATCATATATGAAGCGAAAAGAACTGAACTGACACACATACACCCTTTTAACTTGCCAGAACCGTAATTAGGCTTGGTAAAACTCACATAGGTGTCTTCTTATGCAATCAAGATCACGTTGGATAAAACACAACGATCAAACTATACAACCAATAGAAAGACAACCCTCAACTGTATGCATCCATTCCTTTCATTTTTTTATTCGTTTAAACAATTTCACCACAGAAGGACCTCGAAGAGATTCGACCAAAAGGGATGGGTTTATAAACGAGAGAGCATGTCTCCTTAAAATTCCACAATCATTAACTGATAACCTGACACTTGAAAAACCTCAGAATGTGCCCAAGGAGAGCGGAGACAGTCAGAGTCTGAGTCGGCTCTTTCAAAAATCAAATGCAGGGAGACAACACAAGCCTGGTTTTCCTTTTAAACAAAAACACAGAGAGCTGATGGTCTTCCAATACTTATATCCATTTCACCATCGATTAACAACCACATGCCAATTTTGTTTTTTTTAAAATGAAACAACAGTGAGCCACACAGTCCTTCGACTTATTACTCCAAGCCTTTGATGGAACCAATAGTTAACACCCGAGGAGAGACAACAAAAATTCGAGTAAAATAACCCAGTGCACACAGATGCGTCTAACACTTGCAGAGAAGAGACGAGGGTTAACTTAATAGTGGTGGGTATTCAAGCACATCGAGACAATGTCTCTTTCCAATCACCCGGGGGGGTTAATAACTTTTAACAACAACAGTGAGGACACACACATTATTGTGAAAGAACGCCAAGATATAACCTATATAAATACAATACCCACACATGCCTGTATTAACGTTCGAGGCCAACCAAGACTAGATCTTGGGACGCTTTCAGTGAGAAGACAATAGGAACGGGCTACGAACCACAACTCGGGGTTTGAGGAAAAGAACACACCACTGTTGGCAATTTCTCTGCAACTGGGTAAGGATTACCACAAAAATCAAGAGGGAAATGAGTTAACAGACAATGATACATAGAACAAAAACCCTAAATAATCAAACCCAAAGCCTTATTGCACCACTGTCACTTATTATTCCATAGAGACCCATCATAAAACTACACTCACCGAGCAAACAACCAATGCACAAATTAGTAATACCCATTCCTTTGCTTGCAATTTCCAACATTTTACAATCATCACAGAGAGCCATAACACCATTTTACACAAAGTTGAAAATCTCAAGAACACACAGAATTTGAGCAACACCGAGCCACCATTTGGTTCATAAAACAGAGAATACATCATGGATGGAGAGAAAAGAACCATACATGTGGGAAAAAGGCTTAAATAATGAGTTGTCCGTGATTTCCCTTCCAAAAATCCTGAAAACACAGAGCTTCACAACCAACAGAGCGAAATTGCAACAATGGAACAATGCTAGGGTGACGATGATAGGGAAGGTTTGGAGTGATGTGCAGTAAATGCACGTCGCTTCCATCACTTGGCCCCATTCAATTCGAAGTACGAGACAATGCAATAAGCATAACATCAACCAATAAATCAAACAATATAACCAATGCATAATCAATGCCAAACCATCGTAAGATTTGAGACCATATCTATTGCATAGTGCGCCACCCAGGATATTTCATACGTTAACCCTTGCCATAAATCCATACAATAATCCCTATCAACATTGCTATATTCACCTCCATTCGACTTTAATGAAATTTGCATAGTCCATTAATCAACCATAGTATAATAGTTAGGACTAACACTTGTACCCATTAATTCTTTTATTCGAAATTTGCATGAATTATTTTATTATAGCTCAAGGATTAATACATGGTTTCTTTCCTTTTGTTTGAACTATAGAACATTTCCATAATTTTCCTTGTTTTGAATAAACTCCCTTTTAATTATCCCTTGCATATATGTGGCTAAATACTCAACATATGAATTAGTAACAAGGTTATAACATAACACCTGTAAACAACCCGATCTTCATAACCATGGAAACTGTTTTGTGTCGCAAATGATTACCAACATCATGCATTGACCACTCATTATGTTGAAATAATGTAACTGCAAAGGGTATTCTTATTCTTATTGTTATTTTATTCATAGGATTAATCCCCATTGTGGATTAATCATGTCGGTAATTGTATTAGGACCAAATCCCCTTTTGTGGATTGGTCAACAAACAATTGTAATAGGCAGAATAAGAAGTCGGCCCCAACAGTTATTATTGAGACCCAGAAATAAATTAAAGGTGGGTTTACCCACCCAGAGTGAGAGGTCGGCCCTGCCAGTGAAGACCCTTCACACGTGCCAGTCTTGTATATATAGAGAGGCTAGCGCCTCACTTTATCACACAA
>JASDQU011314251.1:0-23034 GCA_032191745.1 Picea mariana
TATCTTTCAATAAACATTTATTTAAATTTATAAAATCCACACAAATTCTGATTTCTCCATTTTTCTTCCTTACAAGGACTATGTTGGCCACACATTCTGAATTATGATCTTAGCATCCAATAGTTTCCTTGTTTCCTTTTCAACCATGGGTAGTAGAATAGGATTAACTTGTCTCATCTTTTTTCTGAAAATTTTTGTCCCTAATTTCAAAGGTATCCAACATTGAATGATTCTAGTGTCATGTTTTCAAATCTTCATATTTCCACGCAAAAAAATCAACATATTATTTGAAAATGTCCATTTATCTTTGTCTTTGATCAGTTGATAAGTCTTTAGACAATTTAATGTACTCTGTTTCCTGATCAATTCCAAAATTACAATGCTCCACATTCTCATCTTTTGGGAGGGAAGATAACTTGAAAGGGACATCATTTCTATCAAATAGTTGTTCAAGTGGAACTAATACTATTGGGATATTTTTTTTTTCATTTGCAGGACTGTGTGGTTTTACATGTAGTTGTTAATTTATGCATTTTTTTCATCTTCTTATTCGATCCCATCTTCATTCCCTTTATCCTCATCCAGATCAAGATGAATAGCAAAAAACTCATCTATCACTTCTAGAAATATTTTTCAATTGTTGATCATCTTCAAATACTTTCCAATAATTGATATTATCTTAGATAGATGGCCTATATCTTATTTCAACTTCATATTTGACTTGATGAATACTTGGGGTTTTAAAGGTACAAGTATCTAGTGCTAAAGAGTCTTCTTGTTGATTAAATCCCTTAGGGACAACAATAATATTGAAATATTCAAAGAAGTTATCTGTCAAGTCCTGAACTTTATTTACATATGCTCTTATCCTTGGGTGTTTTTTTATAAATACTATTCATCTACTCCACCACCAACTCAGAATCTCCAAAAACTAAATTTTTTATGATTTTCGACCTTCTAGAAGCTTCTAAACCCAATATCAAAGCTTCATATTCAACAACATTTTTAGCAGCCTCAAACTCCAATTTGTAAGGTAAAGAAATTATCTCTTCTATGGAATAAATTAATACCACCCCTACTCTAGAACCTTCCTTTAAATAAGTACCATCAAGTATAACTTCAATATTTCATCATCTTTAATATCAATATCAGTAGAAAAATTCTTAGATATAGGTATTTCATTATACTCTTGATTTACTGAAAAAATAGAACAACCCATATCTTCCTCAACAACACATATTGGATGATTCTTAGGATTATTTTGATCAGTCACTACATAAGAAAACTTAGTTTAACTATATAATCATTTTTTCTCTCCCCCAAAGACTTGAACTATAACATAGTTCATGTACATTTGCATTGTAACCCCTCATTGTTATGGCCAAGATATTGAAAACAACATGCCATAATTTGAAAGCACATCTGCCACTACAACATCCATCACAATACTCTTGACATGTAATTGTGATAAAGTGACTACTAGATATTTAATCAGGTCTTAACACTTGACTTTCCTTTAGTCAAAGGAGTACAAATCATGGTATGGTATGGTTATTTCTAACCTCAACTTCTCCATTACTGTTTTAGGCATGATATTATGGGAATCTCTAGAATATAACATGCAGTTATGTAACAATTTATCATGAATGTTCATAGTCACATAGAAAGGAGAAACAAATTCTTCTTTATTATCATTGTGTGGTCCAAACATGATAATAGGTTATTCAGCATGCACATTTAAAGTATATGGTTGATTAATTGGCCCCACTCCATGTATAACTTTTCAATTTTATTTTGATAAAGAATATTTTTTTCGAAATCCATAAAGGGTATAGGTATTTTAATATCTCCCAATTCATGTTCAATATTGAAAGGTATGACAATTTTATCAATTTCTTTGTGTTCACTATTCCCTTTCACTTGTTCTAAATATTAGCCTTTTTTGTAGTAGTTCTTGATTCATTTGATTTATCTTTGGATTGATTTCTATGTAACTTTTTGGGATATATATGGCTATCATGATTAGCAGTGGTTGGTCTTGGTATGAGATCATATTTCTTATGTAATTTAGCTTGCAAGGAATAAAAAAAAAATTAGTATTGAGATTATGAAAATCCCCCTTGAGACACATCTTTGTTCAAATAGTGTGATTTAGAATTAAGATAGTTCTCATAATCATTTTGATTTAAATGAATAACACCATTAACATCCTGAATAAAGTGGATGTCTTCTTGAAAATTTGCATATTCTTCCTCTTCGAGGTCATCAATTAAGTTGTTTTTATTATTATTCCTGACAAGGGGTTGAATAGGTTATTCTTCATTTGTTCTTTCTCCATGAAACACCCATGGATTGAAAGGCCTACTATTTTTTTTAGTATTTTTCTGGCCTCCTCCTTAAGGAACTTTGTTGGGAATGTTACCTTCAACTTATAGTCTAGATAGTTTATTAGACATATTCCTTATAAGCGTGGAAATTTATTCTATTTTTTCATTTTGAGAGTCTTTATATAAGAAAGAAGTAATTGCCTCACATTTTGGTTCTTTTTTATATTTATCAACTTGATCTTATATTGGTTTAATATTTTCTAAGGTATTCATATTTCCCTCAATGTCTATTGCATCATCCTGCATTATTATAAGCATTGAATATCTCCTTTCCCTCAAAATCATGGGAAAATCAGGCTCAAAATATCCAACATATGTAACTTTTGCTACTGCTTGGGAGGGATTGATATCATTAGGGATTTTTTTTATATATTTGGTTAAATCTTTTATTAAATTCCACCATAGTTTCACTATCCTTTTCCTTTAGTTATCCAAACTCTGTCAGATAACACAGATGATCCCTTTTCTCTCCCCACTACCTCATGAAAGTTGATTCTAGAACATGATAATAGTTAATTGTGTTAGGAGGTAACCTCCTGAACCACTTTCTCACATATCCTTCTAGGGTTTGAACACAAAGTCTCATAAATACTTCATCATGCTCAATGAACATGTTATCAATAAAGTATTGGAAGGAAACCATATGTTCTTCAAAAAGGATTCTCTTTTCCCAATCATATTTTGGCAATAATTCAAGGTAATTTTTAGGGAGATCATGCATATTCCGAGGAAGGATTAGAGGGCCATATTTGGATACTACCCATGTATTTACTAGTGGTGCATGTGGTGGTTGATTTCCACAATCCCTACCTCCTCCTACTCCAACCATTAGGTGTTGGAGAATAAGGTAGTTGGCTTTAGAAGACAAAGGAGGTTTAGGGTTTGTCAAGAAATTCCTTAAATAAGAACTTCCTACATTAGGGAAATATAAAGGATAATTAGGAAGATCTACCAAAGTATGCTTAAAAAATTGTACAGAAGAATCAAATTATGAAGGTGTGTCATACAACTTTCTAGATTGATATATTCCATAAATATGAGGAGAAAATAAATCTGAATGAAGATTACTTGTTGGTGAATATGGAAGTATTTTTCTGACACTCCTCAAGGAAATGAGATTTTATGAATATGATAAAGTAGGAATTCTTCGAGGATCACGGTTCCTTCTAGTGTGTCACTTTGCAGATGCTAGATTTACCTCTATGGTTTCACCAAGTGACAGATCAACAACCAATGATATGAATCTTTGTCACCAACAAGAATCAATGCTTAACATGTTGTTTCCCAGGGAAAAATAACTTCAATATTACATCCTTGTAAATGGAACCATTTAAGATGTTAGTATTTGATATGTTCTAGGTTGTTAATGGAAATATTCCAAAGCACCTTAGAGCCAAAAATAAGATTTAGGTCTTAAAAGTATATTTGCAATGATATTTATGTGTTTCTTTGTTATAATTTCTCACAACTCTTATGATATTTCAGATAGGATGATTATAATAATCTCATCCTAAGAGACATTTTCCCATTGTATATCATACATTTAAGGTTTTAAAATGGATGAATGTATGAATTTACAAAGGAGACAAAATGGAACATACAAGGTATTTCTATGAATAAATCTTGTAGTGCTTTTAAAGAAGAAATTGTGTTGAGTAAAATAGAATTCTACATTTTAACATAATGGATTTGAGTTTGTGACAAACATACATTCAAAACAATTTAATGATTTATACATTCCAATAATATTATAATAATTTTGCATACATTCAAATATACTAATAAAAATGGAAGGAAATTGGTCACAAATAATGAAATCAATCTCAATCCAATGAAATACGCCACACATTTAAAATGAGAATGGTTCCAAATATGTTATTTGAATATTTACTCATAAAAATAAGGATACAATTGGAATAAAGGGAGATATTGCTTCATAAGAAGTGTAATACAATGCAAGAGAATTCATGGAAGTGTTACAAACTGATAGAAAAAATGTATATCAATCTCTATGGATTGTTGTCTACTCATAATATGTCCTCTGTCTTGAGTTGTATTGATCATGAAACCCTGATAACAGGATACTCTTCAATCCTCACATGGTTGACCCTTGAACAATGTGCCTTATTTATCCTTTATAGATGGAATTGTATGTCAAACCAATTATTTATTCTTTATTCTTTAAACCACTTCTTGTTTCTTCAATGGTTTATCCTTATTAAAAATGATTTTCTTTCACATAAAATTAATTTTTACATGAAACAATAATGACGAATTTGTCTTTATGAGGCTAGGTGCATGCCACTTGTCTCTTCTTATCTAGGCATTGATATTTTGGCAAATTGATAGATATTCTTCCACACTTTTCCCATGTGATATTCTTGTTTATCAAAATTCCTCACCACCTCATATAAGTTGGTGTATCTTTCATATGATGGATAGGGGAGATTTTTGAAAATGATCTTTAGGTTGTGAACCAACTCAAAATAACCAGCCAACATGTCCATCACATATTTCCCCTTAAGGGTCCCCTCAATCTTGTCAAATATGTTTTCATCATTTCTTCTATCATCCAACAACTTCAGATATGTCTTCTATGAGTATAGGTCTCCATTACGATCCCAAAAAGAGGGCATCCCATGATTGCTAGCATCATTAAAAAATTTCATAAAGGAGGCAATTTCCCCTGTAAGATCACAGGCCCTATTCTCAACATTTTGCGTTAGCCTATTCTTTGCAAGGACCTTTTTGGCATCCATAACAATATTGGTCCTATTAGTTACATTAATATACTTGATTTATTCCTTGGACCCACTATTTAAAATCATTAGGATATCATTAGTTGGATCTAGCTTGTTCTCAAACTCATTGGATATTCTCTTTACATCCTTAAATATAATATTTATCATCTCAAGTTCATCTTGGATCAGGGAGAACTAAGAAAAAATATTGAATATTGTAGTAGTGATGTTGTCCCAGATCTTATGCTTGGCTCCCTTTAAAGTTGACTTACATGCCACCTTCATTTTTACATGAGCCAGTTCTTGTTGAGCTTCTTCTTTAACAACATTGATTTGATTTGAGAGTACTTCCATACTCTTCATTTTATCCTCTAACTCTACCAACTTTACTTAATTGTATTTGATCATATCAGTGACAGTTCCCAACTCAATCTCCTTTACACTCGGATCTAACATGATTTTTGTCAGGCCTTCTTTTGGTTCAAGTGGAGTGGTTTTCATTTTAGTTGACTTGGCTTCCTACAATAACGGATTTTTTTTATCCTTTAATTTTTTAATTTCATCTTCCAGGTGTTCTATAATTTCTCTAATTTCAACCAATTGTTGATACAATTGCTCCTTTTCTTTATGGATATCCTATAGCACTGGAGTCTATACATGTTGTACATCAGGGATATTCAACTTTTTCTTTGGGACTTTAATTTCATTGTCTTTTTGGATAATCAAATATCCCATAACTATAGGATTTTTAGGGTTTCCCCCCAAATAAATGATATCCCACTCCAATTCATTTATTTGAATTTGTTTGTACTTGGTTTATACTCTCTCCTATTTCAACTACCTATTAATTTTAATTACCATCTCCCCCATCTTCTTCTTAATTGAAGAATATTGCAACACTCCCCTATATATCATGTCATTGGTATAATTGTGAAATTAAATCATGTCCCTAGGATGAATGACAACAAGCTTAATCTTTATCTCGGTTTCTCTATAATCTAAAAGAGTAAGAGGTCTTGGCATCTTTGACTCCAACACAACCAAATTGAAAGTGTCTTGTCTATAATCAATGGAAAAGAGAAATATTTTTGGGGATGTAACTTGGGGTTACATGTCCTTTCTCAATACTTGATTATTCCTGCTTATATCTAAATAATGGGAGAAGAGAGAAGGATACTTCTTAGAGGTTCCTTATCTATAGAGGTTATAGCTCCCTTGGTTGATAATAGAGTTGAAGTGAGATGCCCAATTGTGATAGTAGGTGCCTTTGGAGATGAACCACATTCATTATATCCTTGAGTGATTTGAAATATGTTCTTTCCTTTATATAGGATCTCAATAATGACCCAATTTGAATATGATTCCTCATCACCATTGGGACTTTTATTTTGTTTCCCATCAACGTCCATGTAAAACTGAAACTATGAAAACACCCTCTTCCTAGGTTGTAATTCTTTATTTTGAGGATTCTGAATGACACTTTCTTGGTCCATTGAATGAGTGTAAGTTGGGTTATGAACCTCTACCTCTGGAATCTACTTAACCTCTTCCCATGAATCCAACTTAGAAATTCTTTCTATGAAAGGACATTTATCATTCTTGTAGGTGGTTTTCTTCCTGCTATTACACCATATGGGTCATACACCCACTTACTTCCCTTTGCAAAATCAAGGTATTGTAGAACATCCTCCATGACAGCTAGATAAGTTATTATTTTAACTAAGAAATGGCCAACCTCCCTAGGTAGCTTGAATGTAATAACTTTCCTATGCTAGGAAAAAATAAAATGTTTTGAGATCAACCTCTATATGATGTACTCCAAGGAAACTATCCAGGGGTAAGGAACACTGGAAACTTGTAGGGATCCTATTCAAAACCATATACCCTGATAAGAGTATGGTCCTCAACCAGGTACCAATCCCTTGTCTTGATATCCTTACTTAACTGCAACATCTTCTTCAATTGGGGAAACCTTCTAGGAGGTGAAAATGTATGGATTAGATTGTAACATGCACTCATGAATTTATTCAAATAAATGATAACACCTATATTGCTCTCTTGTCTTCTTAATTTTGCAGTCAATTCAATTACAACTTTGGTATTTCCCAAATCATCTGTTATATTGATTCCCATACTCTCAAAATATGAATATTTTTTAGACATGATGAGGTAAGCCAGGTAGGTCTAGTATCTAAAAGACTTGGTACTATGAAATTTGCATAGTTGAGATATTATTACCTCACTCAAGAACTCAACATAGTAAAACTTTGAAAAGGTGATAGATTGTAGAGGGAAGAAGACTGAAAACATCTGTAGGATAAATTCATCTACAATCATATCATGCTCATAACCTAGCACTTGAAAGATCATGGAAATGTTTTTCCTGGTTATTTCAAGGAAAATGATGGATTTGAATGGAGGTGAATTGGTTGGAAGTGAGGAATCTAAGGCCAATAGGTTACTCAATTGTTTCTCTTTTTTGGGTTGGGATAATGCCTGGTATTTTGAGGTCTGAGCATCATTATCTAGAGGTTCTCGAGGAACATGTTCAAGGAATTTAATCATTTGGGCGATGGATTCTTTTGTAATTGAACATGTGACCTTGAAGCCATCTATAGACATGATCTTCTGCTCATTTCCCTTGTAATTTTCAATGCACAAATCGACAAGTTCAGGGAAATGATAAGTTTGGGAGACAATGGATCGAGTAAGGTTCGACTCCCATAAGTGAAAATAATATTTACCATTGTTAGCATCGACCCATGCTCTTTGAATAAGTTGGTGGAGTTCAAGAAAGGATACGACTAGGTAAAAAATGTCCATGTCCTTGTCTTCAAGGTGCTCTTGGGTCATCTGTGGATTTTGGGTTATTTGAGGATGACTAGGGCTTGATTTTTTCACCATTTTATTAATTTACAAGTCAAAGTGACTGGAGGAATATAAAAACCAAGTGTTGACGCTTCAAATTACCTTATTTAATAGTGAAACGGTGGGTGTACAAGTTGCTTTTGGTAGTCACCATTAAAACCTTTACACATTCCTCGTTATGTGAAAAATGGTGTTATTATTGATGAATGACCATTGTTGTCCCTTTTTTATATTTTTAGTTCCACCCGTCACCTTTTAATTGGATGCATCCTTTAAATTTTATGAGCATGTGAAATTTGAGTGACGTCATGGATGATGTTAGTAGGGTCGCACATATATGTGGAAGGATTTTGTTGGTCCATGTGTCGTATATGTGGTACCTGTGTTAGGCCATTTTTCCTCGATCTTGTATGAATAATCAACACCTCTGATATGATTGGGGTGGGGCCCATGTCTAGGTGTCATCATTTGGTTGGAACATATGGATGCCCAATTAGCACTACCACCTTTCTTGTCCACTGCTCAAATTAATCCTCATGTGTCATGTCAATTCCACTTAGGAACCATGTCATATCCATCTATGTTGTACACTTGTGTGTGAGATGATGGTTTTTCTCTAAACCATAAATGGTTTCACATGCCCCGATAGGCCGTTTTCTAGACCCTTTGAGTGATGTGAAGCCAAAAATAAATTGCCACATGTCAAGGGAAATAAACCTATCACATCACCAAGGATGATTAATGATTGTGTGTGTACACTATGTGAAATGGATTGTGGATCATTGATCTGCATGGTCATGATGCATCGTGATGTGGGTCCTTGATAGTCATATTACTGATGCATGACCCTCCGTTAAGCACTTTATCCCACAGTTTTATCCCTCTAACACTGATTAAGCCCCCAATGGTCTCGTAAACATCTTATAACACACCAATAAGCTCATTTTGAATAAAAACCTCATGAATTAAGTCATGAACCATTTTTTTTTTCCATTTCCCATAAAAAAATCTTCATTGTACTAACACTCTCCCTCTCCCTCTCTGGCCTCCCATTCAAATACAAATATGTACATGTCGACTTGTTGTTGCTTCTCTTACTCATGTGCTCATTGTATTCATCTCTAATTCACATACAATTATTTTTAGGAACATATATATATATATATATATATATATATAACAAATTGAAATTATAAAACAAACACATATATAACCATATTGTATTTATAAAAACCTGAAATTAGTTTTTGTTTGCAAAAATAATGTGATAAAGTAATCAGTGCAACTTTAATAAATCATATGCACTATTAATGGTGTGATTTATCAAAAAACAAGCATCGTCCATGGTGCTCTATGTTATTTGGTGCACCAATGCTACATTTTTCATTAAAGACACCAATATATGGTAATTTTTATATTTGTGATGTGATGTTGTGCACTGTTGTGGGTTATTCATTATAACACTAATTTGCAATGCCTCATCTAAATGATATGAAAAGTTAAGGTGCATCGATGAATTATATGATCGATGTTTACATTTTCATGGTGCTCCATGTTGTATGATGCACTCATGCTACGCTAGTAATTAAATGCATTGGTATTATATGTGCAATGTGATGCAGTTCGTTGGTGCATGCTATCCCATATAACACATCAGGTTTTGGTGCCTTGTCTAAAAAAATACACACCAATTGGCAGTGACTCATCTACAATGATACACATCATTAAGGTACACTAGTAATTTCAGTGCTCTATGTTGCTTGGAGCCCCAATGTGTATTTTTAGTGGTGCATTTTATTATATAATGCACCGGTCATGGGGTATTCTCTTTGGCAAGGGGAACCAATGTGTTTAATTTGTTAGAACACATAGTTTTAGTATTGTATTTGATCCATTCATTAGTGTGCACACTAATCGATATTATGGGGGTGAAATTCAAGAATAATAAGTTGAAAGGGAGATTATAGAGCTCATGGATCAGAGGATAAAAGCACGTGGTTGAAAGACCATAAATTTTGTAGAGAAAAATCCATCCCTAAGGGGCCAAGGTTGAGTTTCAAATACTCAGGTGCTTATCAGGAGCATGAAAGGGGCTTATCACATCCCAAATAGGCTTAAGATGTCACCCAATGGAGCCATTTCATAAGACCAAGGCTTAAGGAGAAAGTTCAGGTAAAGGTGCAGTCTCGATTAACTAATGGATGTAAGTGATCCTGATTAACAGTCGATAATGTATGTTGCATCAGAAATATGTTGGGGAGTCAACATAGCATTGGGGAGAAATGATGGTTTTAAGGAGTTATGTGGCGAATAGCAGATGATGCCACATGGTAAGATACATAAAGGTAAAGAAACTCCCCTAGGGTTGAGATAGTGATATTCGGGTCCTGCCATGTTGAATATTTGTCGCCTCATCGTGTACTTTTCCACCTATGCATTGCCACTTAGAGCTAGCATTGAAGTTCGCCTGGGCACCAAGGAATTTGATGAGGCTCTGACAAGTTATTGACGCATATTTTTGAGCTTTTAGAAGATCTCCACCTATAAGGAGAAGGCCCACCAGGGTTTTGGTTGTCATATCGATCCCAACCACAGATATGTCGAGTCCTTGCAGACACTTCAATGCATACATGGACCAGTTCCAAGATTCCATATGTCCACATATCCATGTTGATGTCATCCAAATTTCACACATTTTCCCCAAAATTCAAAAGGCTTTAAACCATAGGAAAAGGGATGCATGTTTCAAATAGGGGAATGAGGGAGAATGTCTCAAGAGAGAGGAGGGATTCACTAATAGCCTGCCAAATTAGTTGGAAAAGATGTGACATAAAATAGGATATCTAGCATCACATTTTCCTCCCTTCACCCATCATCATGTCCCTTCCTAGATCCATCAGAGGATAGAAATCATTTCCTCGACATGTCCATTCATGTGAACTTGAGATCTTCATAGATCATACCAAGTATGGAAAACCTTTATCTCTTGTTAGTTGTCTGCACAAACATGTGTCAAACTCTTATAAGGGAGAACCAAAAAATGCATGAGCCACCAATATACAAGTAATATTGTTTCTAAAGGTGAGTTTCTTGGATGCCAGGTGTTTCAGATGACAACCCACTTGTGTCAACCCTCCATCCCTGATTCTATTTTGAACGATCTTCACCACAGATGTTGGGAAACTGTGTTATACAATTCGTTAAGAAAGGAATCTCATTCTCTAGTATCCTTAGCCTTACCTTGAGAACAAAAAAGAATTCATCAATCTACCCTAAAGCACAATGGCCAATCCAATTTATGCATTGGATAAGCTTGAAGTAGAGGATTCAAAGGAGTGGTAAATTGTGTCCTATGTTATTGGGTGTTTCCAACTAGAAGGAAATATTTTTCTCATCATCTCAGCGAAAGGGAAAAAATGTTTACAATGAAATAATGGGAACCAATTGAGACACCCATATAGACTCAATAAAGGTTCAATTGGATGAGGATAACACACCCAAAAACAGTATCAACAAGGCTCGTCTGGTGGTAAAAATTGGTTTCTTCCAAGTAAAATCAGGTAAAATTAGTTGGAAAGTTAGGGACGATTGGAAAACCAAACGCAGTATCAATATTATGACAAGTAGAAACCATTTTCAAGAAGCAGTATTGGTCCAAACAAGTGATTTTTCTCTCAAACAGAAGCATATATAAATCAACATAATGAGTTCATTTGTAGGGTTGTCACTTTGGGGAATTTAAGAGTATCTTATACCTAAGTTGTTTGATCAAGATCCCCTCAGACATAGACCAATTTTTAAGGCTGTGAGATTTAAGAGATTCATCCCCTTCGTTATGATTTAGTCTGTGCTTTGTTTTCTGTGTATGTTTTCTTGTAAAATCCATCCCTCTCATCTCATGGCTTCTTGTATAAGATCCCCATTAATAAAATCTCAAGAAACAATTTTCATGACATGTATAGTGTTACTGCGTGTTTTTTAGCTTATGATATTGAAGTGATTTCCTCTTAATGTATGACCACTTCATGCCATTTTTTCTTATATTTAATTATGTGCAGAGGGTATCTCCATGGATTTAAATATATGAAAATGTTCATTGTTTGATGCATGATTTAATGATCTGGTAAAACTCTTAGAAAAATTGAATTATCAATTTCTTAGCACGTTGTTTTTTCCATAGCCTGTGAGATTCACCTTAAAGATGCCTCATGTGTTTATTTTGTATTTATTTTGAATCCATCTCTTCTCAAATTAAACTCAAATTATCTGAAGCACTCATGGACATATGCCTCTTGAAGTTGAATATTTTGATATTCATTCTGGTATTATTTGAGGGATGAGATTCCTATGAGAGAGAGAGAGAGAACTTACCCACAATTTTGTATAATTTATGTTGTTATCAACATGTATTTAAGACTCACTCCGAGTCTTAGCCCCTGGGATGCCTCGACATAGTTCCATTGACAACCTATAAAATATCGAGGGACAACATCTGAAATGGCACCATTGTTAGGGAACATAATTTGAAGACATATTTCCCTGGGGATACGAGATTGAAAGATATGATACTCGAAGATGAACGAGTTTCAAGAACCTCGCAGCTGATTATTTCACTTGGTGGATCCATAGAAAGAATATATGGCATCTAAGATAATATATACCAGAAGAAACCTATATCCTAAGCATACTCTAGTATACTCAGACCTAGAGAATCTCGTGACCTGGAGAAATATCATAGAGCATCAAATATATTTTCCTTTAGGTAACCCTAATTTGGAAAATTATGCTTCTGTTATTCATGTAGGTAGTGAATCTCTTGAGATAGATGATATACCTATTGCTGATTCTAATTCTACTTCAAATCTACCTCCTGAACCCATAATAGATCTATGAAATTCACCTTTAGGATTCTGTCAAGAAGTGAGCTCCTCCTTCAAGCCTTTTCTGAAAAATCCTATTAACCCTCCATCTGTTGAATCCCATATCTATATCTTGCAAAACATTATGGCCAATTTAGGATGAGGAAGAGATGGGGGAAATTAAAATCCCCCACCATCTTTAAACCCTAGGGTCATTGATATATTTGGCCCTTTGAATATTCATGCTCATGTCCATGACCTCCTTGAAAACTACTTGAAGTGTTACCCAAGTACAATGGTGAACCATCCCTATCTATTGAAGAACACCTAGTGTCCTTCCACGATTTCACTCACACCTTATTCATGGATCATGATGATGTATTCATGAGGTTTTTTGTCCAAACCTTAGAAGTATATGTTCATAAATGATTCATAGAACTCCCTATAGCTTCTATTGACAGTTGGTAGGCTCTTGAGTTTACATTTATGAAGCAGTAGGGGGGGGGGGAAGAGAAATAATCTATATTACCTAACTAAGTTTGGTTGCCTAAAGAAGAAATAAAATGAGTTTGTTGTTGATTTCAAAAGAAGGTTTAACAATATTTACAACAAGATTCCCAGAGACATAAAGCCTTTACAACAATCATCCAAGGTTACATATGTTGGGGTTTTATATGCAGACTTTGACATGCTATTAAAACAAAGGAGAGCTCCCAGTCTGCTGATAATGAAAGATGATGCAATAGACATTGAAGGAAATATTATTTCATCGAGAAAAATGAAGAAAAATTCTGATCAAGCAGACAAGAAGGAAATTAATGAATATTGGGGTCCTTCTAACCCAACCAAATATTCCCATGAATCCCAAATAGATGAGATATCTAGAGTAATAAAAAAATTGATAAATAATGTGTCTATACTTGAGATGGAAAATGGTAATTCAAACATGGTTCCTCAAGAAGAAGGGGTGAGGAAACCTAACCAGTTCAGGAGGCCTTTAAATCCATAACTCGTAAGGAGAGAAGGAAGAAATGATTAATAGCCTATCTAGCCTCATGTGAGAGATAATAATGAAAACAATATTATTGAGGAATAAATAGATGAAGGATATGTTGAAACTCCAGAATAAATGCACTTGCTGTGAGGGGAAAACAATACCATGCATCTAACTCAATATGATTATGAATATTCCCTCAACACTAGGAAGCATACCCCTAAAGATGGATCCCATGAAGAGCCACTGTGCTATGCTCAATACATAATGTTTGTTGATGCATTGCAGGCTAATATGCATAGGAAATATGATTTCAAACCTAGAAAAAAAGAATCTAATCAAGACAACTAGCCCCAACTTAAGAAGTCTAGCCCAAGTATTTCTATGGATAAATTCAAAGAACTAAAAAATATCATCAAGACTAAAGAAGATGGAGAATATTCAAAGATAGAATAAAAATAGGTAAAGGAACTTGAGCAATTAGTTCCACCCAGCAATATTGAAAAATAGCTTTCCAAAATCAATATCCCTATCCCACTGGAAGAAATGCCTAAAACTCCATTATACCACAAGTAGATTGAAAAGGTCATATAGGGGAAAAGCCCAGTAAGTCCCCGAGACACTGTGAATTGCAAGATGAGTCTCTCACTATAGTTTTTGGTCCTCGCATAGATGATAAGGAAGAATCTATTGCACCTTTCTATGTGACCCTAAATATCCATGAAAATATTCTACATAACTATATGCTTGACTCTGGAGCTTCTCATAATCTCATGCCAAAGGTAGTAATGGATAAATTGGGGTTAGAAATAACCTTGCCCTACTATGATCTCTATTCTTCTTATGCCAAAAAGGTGAAATGTGATGGGTTGATTAAAGACATGGTGGTCACTTTGGCTCAGCTTCTTTCCAAGAGTATTATTATGGATGTGGTGGTATCTAATGTACCTACAAACTATGGGATGTTGTTATCCAAAATATGGGCAAGAAAGTTGGGTGGTATGATGCAGATGGGCATGACTTATGCTACTTGTTGGGACATGATTTTGTGGACTATTTTTGGGAACTGCATAGGAGAAAATTCCACAAATAGAGCGATAGGCCGGTCAAAGATCAACACGCGCAAAAGAAGGAAAGACAGTTGATGCACTTTCACATGCAGGGATCAGTACATGCAAAAGAAGGAATACCATTGGAATCCATTAGGAATTTTGGGTCCATTGATATGGGATGAGTCCCATTGTAATTGCATAAATATGTAATGGATTTGGGATAGAAAAAGAGTGACAGAGAGATAGAGAGATATGAGATAGATAGTAGGAAAATAGGAGAACAGAAAGGGAATTTTGTATGAGACATAATGTATGAGCACAATTCACATATTTGTTAATAGATTTTCTAAACAATATAATAAAAATTCATTTATTGTGGACGTAACCCATCTTGGGTAAACCACATTAATCATGGTGTCCATGTTCTATGATGTTTTTGATGTTCTTTTTATTCATAACATATGATATATTTTTTGTTACTATGAATATGTTACATGTTACTATGTTTCTGTGCACATGATATAAGGAATCCAAAAAAAATGCTAGGTAGAATGGTTGTAAGGATTTTCTCCCATCCCTTCATCACTACGGAAATCTGGTTCCTGTAGTTCCCATAGATACCTCGGGTGAGACTTCACCTTGCGGGTGATGCCAAAAGGGGTAGTATCTGAGGGTTTTGTTGAAAAATTCACGTTGAACCCTTGGTCTTCCCACTGCATGCCAACAAATGGTTCTATTTCCAGGACTAGGATCTGCGACTGAAGGGAATGCATAGGCTGACTAAGGAATATATAGAATGATGGTTAGAGTCAAAGGGGCATGATTTTTCCAGAGATCATAATAATATCCCATGGATCATCTCGGACTAGTGGTTACAGAGGTACATATTTACATACTTACATGATATTTATTTGTTGAATTCTCAATAGCTTTGGCTAATTGGTTAGAGAGGTTAGCTAAAAAAAATGAAACATTCTTCACTGTTGTTCCAAGGAGTTGGAATGTTGAGTTAATACCATAAGTAATTGAATCTCGTGTGCAATTGATTTTTGGTTGGATAGTGTATTGGGGGGTTATATTATTGAGTTTTCTATATAGTGTACCAAGTCATACATTGTTGTTGAGAGGGAGTTATTTAAATATTCACATGGAATATATTTGAAATCACTATCTACTTGGGTCAAGATGTTGTTGTGTGATAAGAGGGTTATGAAGTTCCAATTTGATCGCCCTAGTATCTAGGCACCTTCATGTGCATAGGGGGCTGGGGGATGACTAGGGGATGCTTTGATGGTATGGAGGAGAGAGATGCAAGAAATAATAAATAAGGATCAGATGGGCTGAGAATGCCTATAAAATAAGATGGTGTGAAGGAAGAAGATATTGGAGTGTTGCGCAATGGAAAAATATTTTGGGAGAGGATTGTGGTTGATAGAGAAGGGAAGCACAATGAATTTGAGGAAAGAGACACTGACATAGTGATCCAAATTGAAGGAATTCCAGACATATAAAGGAAGGAGAAGGAAAAGGAATGTCAACTCAGTCCAGCATAAGGAGATCCATTACTTCCTAGTATCCCCACTTAGGCTAGACTCTGTGTCGAACCCATGACCCCATGTGGATCTCTGAGGTCGGAGGTAAGATATGAAACTTTTTCACAAACACTTATAGTTAGTGAAGGAATAAAGGATAGAAGTAAAGGTAGCAAGAGTAGTGGAAGTAATACGAAAACCTATATTTAGTTAGCAACTTCAAGGAAGAATATTGTGTATTACACAATGGCGGGGGTAGACCCCACTTTGAGAATTTGTGTCTTCCATAGAGTAGGGACAAAATATTTGGAACAACATTTATTTGTCTGTGAAATAATATGGGCTATGAAGAATGTCCATGATGACGATATGAAAATTGCACAGTTAGTGATGACATTCAAAGACCACACGTTACTATGGTATATGAAGTATCGGTCCACTACACTTGTGGGACAAGCCAGATCATTGCAAGACATCAAGAAATCCGTATTAAAAGAGTTCCATAAACCAAATTCTGAGTTGCAGTGTATTACGAAACTAAAAGAGATCAAGAAGTTGCAGAATGAATTAGTATGGGATTTTAATAAGAGATTCAAGATACTGATGGATCAGTTGACCTTCCATATTCCATATGAGAATCATAGGGAATGGTTCATTGTAGGATTATTACCATATATACAATGCCCATTGACATAGAAAAACATTACATTGTAGTCAGAACCACTAGAGATCCCCGTGAAGTTAGAATCATCTCCTATAGGAGAGAATGGAACATGGATGGCTCAAGTTCATCGCAATTAGAAGCATTGACAATTTAGTTGTAGGAGCTTTCTAAAGGGAAGGAAAATCACAAATAAGTATGGTGTGTTACATGAATAAAGGAAGGAAATCATAAGAACACATTTCCAGCCTTTGCAGATTATTTGGCTATAGAAGCTATAAATCCCTTGGCCACAGGAGGAGGGATATGGTGTGAAATATGCAGAATGATGGGTTATCACCCAATTGATTTTCCTGTTATGCAGAAGTATCAGAGCACTTCCAAAATCTTATTTTTTAATTATTGTAAGTCCATGGGACATTACGAACAAAATTGTCGCGCACTCTATCTAATGAGAGAATTCACCTCAGATGCATATAGATTTCAAGGGGAAGATGAATCAGAAGGAGGGGTACTACGATATAATTCTTCAAGGGAATACAATCAAGGAGGAAGAGGAGTTTTAAGAGGTCAGTGAAGAGGATTCAACAAAGGAAGAGGAACAATTATCTTCTATAACTATAACCATCCTAGGCATTTGGAGTGAGATTGTCAGAATCCTTCTATGACATGCACACTGTAGACAACTGGATCATGTGATGGAATATTGTCTTCAACTAATCACGAAGTGGCAGGAAAAAAAAACTAGAATGTGCATATGATAGTAGTGGAAGAGCATGATGATCGACCAAGGGTAGCACCAATTACGTGAGTAGGAGAAAGAACAAGATTCAATGCAACAAAACAAGGAAATCAGACTGATTAGCGGGTCAGGAAAGCAACATAACCTCCTCTAAAATTTGACCCTCGAAAAGAGAGAGACACATATAAGCAAGAAAGGAAGGAGCTACTAGAAATAGAATGGGAAGCATCAACTATGCCACCTATGTATGAAATGCCTCTAGCCTATGACCACTTGATTAAAGAAAGGCTAATTGAGAAGGAAAGTACTCTAAAGAGTTTCTTAAAGAGTTGTTTATAACTAATAAAGGATGGAACTACATTAAACATTCTACGTGGGATGATTTCCCAATTCACAAAAGATAAAGAAGCACCTGGTGCACAATGAGTAGTTAACCAGGTACAACGCAAGAAAAGGAAAAATAGGGAATTCCAACTTAATTCGTAGATAGGAGACTATGATATGGATAATATCATCTTGGATCTGGGATTTGATGTGAATGTCCTATTGAAGAAGATATGGGAAATGATGGGAAAACCAAAGTTGATTTGGTCACCTATTCAATTGAGGATAGAAAATCAACACAAGATTTTTCATATTGGAAGACTGACAAGGGTGAATGTTAATATCGATGGAGTGCACAACACAACAATTTTTTAAGTAATCGAGATAGTGGATGATAGAAAACCTTATCCAACATTACTTGGACTCGATTTGGATTTTGGAAACCAGACCATTATTGATCTGAAAAATACAAAAATGATCTTTGAATTAGGATACTTGAGAGTTACTACGCCATTGGATTTAAGATAAGGAATATGATATGTGGAACTGAAAAGGGGAAAATAACTTGATAACATTTACCATGTGACCGCACATATAGATGACTATATTAATCCTATTGTTGAGGGTGTACTCAGTTGGAAAAGTATTAGTTCTTGTGCATTAGATTCATAAGAAGCACTGGAGCATTGGCAACAAAGGTTACATGAAGTATCTACAAGGAGATGTGCTCAGATTACCTCCACATTGTGTTGGATGGGAGCTAAGGTAGGTGATCCCTCGAATTATGATGGACTAACATATATAAATTCTTTTGTAAAAGAATTTGAATTTCATATATCAAAACAACAAAGATTGGTAGATTTAGATGTCGTTCTTAAAGTGATTCCTACAAGGTGGTGGGATGCACATAAGGATAGAATAGAGAATTGGAAGCAATGTAGAAGCGTGTTAGATGTCAAGTTCAAAACATAAAATAAATATATTGTGCAGAAGTATAATGGATTCAGTTTTCCTATAGATCATGTTACATGGTGCACAACGACATGGATCTCCATACCTAAGTAGGAATGGATGCACTTGTTTATAAAAAATCTGGATGTGATCCCGAAGAATTGGTATACAGAACTGGAGGTACGTAGAGGAATGATAGATTGGGAAGATTTGACTCGTAAATTTAAGGTAACTTTAAATTTTGAAGATGATTCCCCTTCGGTCGACACAAATCTACATATAATAAAAAACAAGATCTTTACATTAGAAGACTTGACCGGACCAGTACCATTATGTAGTGTGCCCATATATTTTGTGACATTTCAAGAGGTTTTGGAATTCTATAACGTTGCTGGAGAAGACTAGGAGGATGAAGACTC
The DNA here is from genome assembly GCA_032191745.1 of Picea mariana. Classification (NCBI taxonomy): domain Eukaryota; kingdom Viridiplantae; phylum Streptophyta; class Pinopsida; order Pinales; family Pinaceae; genus Picea; species Picea mariana. The sequence goes on from JASDQU011314251.1 coordinate 19,531, forward strand.
GAAAAATTTGCATGTTCCATAAACTGAAGGAAAGAACATAGTAGATGGCCCTAATATTGAATCTACCGAGTATGAAAATTCGTTTAAAATGTGCAAGGTGAATGTTGGTACAAAGGAAAATCCTAAGTTCACACACATTGGAGATTACTAGAATGAAGAAACTATCGAGAAGATTGTTGTTTTACTACGTGAGTACCAGGACCTTTTCCCAACTAGATTTTTAGAAAATGAATGGATTGTTGGGGAGCTAGGGGAGATGAGGATCCCTTTGAAGCCAAATTCCAAGCTAGTGAAGCAGAGACCATATCGATTTAACCCAGTATACAAGCATAAATAGATAAGATGATGTAATATGGGATTATTGAACCTATTGTAGAGCCGAAATGGATCAGTATGATGGTGGTATAGGAAAATAAAATGGGTGGAATCAAAATTTGAGTGGATCTGTGGAAATTGAATGATGCTTTCTTACATAACCCATTTCCTACCTTGTTCATAGATGAAGTTTTGGGGAATGTAGGAATACATGAAGCTTACTCATTTATTGATGGATTCTTTGGGTATCACAAGATTAAGATTGCATGGGAGGATAGGAATAAGACAACATTTGTGATGGAATGGGGATGTTATCAATATAAAATCATTCATTTTGGATTGAAAAATACGCCAATAGTATTTTCCCGAGTTGTTGTCACGAATTTTAAAGAATTTATTCATAAATTCCTAGAAGTATATTTGGATGACTGGACAATGTTAAGTTTGTTGAAGGACCATATTGAAATTTTTCACTTGATGTTGGACAGATGTAAACAGTTCCCGATTTCCTTGAACTTGAATAAGTGTATCTTTTGCACACCATTTGGTATCATTTTGGGTCATGTAGTATGAAAACAAGGACTTTGGTTGATCCTATGAAGTTTTTTGTTATTGTGGATCTTCCACCACACAATTCAATGTGACAACTATGAGCAACGTTGGGTCATACATGGTACTACAATTTTTTTATTAGGGGATACATGTGGATCACATCCCTGCTGGAAAATTTGTTGAAGAAGGAGGTAAAGTTTCAATGGAACAAGGGATGTTAGAAAAGTTTGGATACCTTGAAGTGAAAACCAATTACTGTGTCAATTTCAGTATTTCCAAATTGGAAGATGGAATTCCATGTCCACGTAGATGCCTCATCTATAGTTTTAGGCATATTTCTAGCTCACTAAGGGGAATGAGATTTGGATCATCTCATTGCTTTGCTAACATAAATTTGTTGACTATTGAACATAATTACACTACTACAAAGCATGAAGCACTGACAATGGTGTATGCACTACATAAGTTTAGGCATTATCTGTTGGGATCACATTTTAAGATGTGCACGGATCATTCTGCATTGAAATACTTAGTCAATAAGAGAATGTTGGGGGGGAAGATATGTATATGGTTTTTTATTATTTTATGAGTCTTATTTTGAAGTGATTGGGAAACCAAGAAAATTAAGTACAGGACCTGACCATCTGTCCTGCATATTAACAAGGGAAGATGCATGAAATATGGATGATAGTTTACTAAATGCACACTTATTCACAATACATATGGTCGATGATTACTTTTATGATATTGTCCAATTCTTGAGAACATATGTAGCCTCACCCGACTTTACAATTGTGCAGAAGAAAGAATTAGTAGTAAAGACAAAAAATTATCATCTTATAGCGGGGAATTTGTATAATTTAGGCACAGATGGTATTCTTCGGTGATGTGTATTGGAGCACAAGAGGCCTATTCTATTATTAGAGGAATGTGAAGGAATTGCAGGAGGCCACTATGGAGGGAAAGTGATGACTTAGATAATTTTGCGTGCATGACTTTGGTGTCCCACCCTTCACAACAGTGCTAAGGAGTTCTGTCATACCTGTGATGTCTGTCAGCAAGTTGGGAATCCATCCATAAGAGATGAGATGCCTTTAATACCACAAGTTACATTGTAGGATTTTGATAAATGGGTAGTTGAATTCATTGGAACAATCAACCCACCAACAAAAAGGTCAGGAGCAAGATATATAATCACTACGATAGATTACATGACCTGATAATCTAAAGCAAAACCTGTCATATATTGCATCTCAGAGAATTCCATGTGGGTTTTATTTGAGAATGTGGTTACAAGGTTTGGATTTTCGAGAATCCTTATGAGTGATCAGGGGACCCATTGTTTTAAAAGAACGATTACTTCTTTGATATAATAATTTCATATTTATCACCAGAAGAGAAAACCTTATCATCCTTAGGAGAACAAAAAAATGAAATCATTTAACAAGATCATACAACATGCACTGACAAAGATCTGTAATGTAAATCGAGATGAATGGGACTTGAGGATTCCTGCAATACCATGAGAATATCAGACCATATGTAATAACTTGACAATACATGCACCATTTTGATTAGTATATGGTCAGGAAGTTGCACATTTTCGCACTGACAGAGCTCACAGATTCTAGTGCAATAGAGAACATACTATCATAGCTAGTGGAACTAGAGGAAGACCGCTTCATCGCAGGATTTCATCAGCGGGTTCATAAAGAACATGAAAATGCATCGCATGTCAGACATATTAAACATAACAAGTTTCATATGGGAGACCTATTTTTTCTCTATGAAAACAAATTTTTACAGCACCCTGGAAAGTTCCAAATACACTACTTGGGTCCGTATGTGATAAGATTTGTGATAGAGGTAGGTGTTGGTCAGTTGGAGAAATTGAATGGGGAAAACATGGAAGGAATGATCAATGGAATTCGACTAAAACTGTATAGGGACATCCATCCTTCCACGCACTATCTTAAGTGCGCAGTACATATACTATAGTATTTGTATTATACTTTAAAAAAAAAAGGAAAAAGAGGCTTGAAGAGACATGAGGCTTGAAGTTTTGAATTAGGAATTGTTCAAAGAGTTAAATTAGCAAAAAAAGAGACGAACAAGAAAATATCACAGAAATGAAGGAAGAAAGAGGAAGGTACGCAAGAAGGAGAATTGAATTGCATGTAGGAAGGAGAATTGAATTGCGTGCAGGAACGAGAATTGAATTGCACATAGAGAGGATAACTGAATTTCACATAAAAAGAGCCACGATAGAGACCTATGTAGATGACAAGAAAAGAAATAAAGATAAAACATGATGGAAAGATGATGGAAATGCATCATCGTAAATGAAAAGTGGCGACACAATTTTGACGGGATGGAAAATATAGACCACGATTCATTGAAAAATACGAAATTAATGCAGAACATGGACAAGAATTGAATATGAAAAAAATTGGATTGGACTACAAATTTTGGCGCAAAAAGGAATGAAACATCTAGAAACAACCTATAAAAGAAGACGAGGGATGATGAGAAAGGGTGATAGTTTTTTGGACATTCGAAGAGAACAGAGAGCCAAGTGATTTGAAGATAGAGATAAATTTTAGATAGCCATGTCACTACCAAAGATAGGAGCATCCA